>JACJUY010005321.1:15286-61437 GCA_014220935.1 Platorchestia sp. MABIK | reverse complement strand
GGAAGTGGGAGTCGCGCAGCCCAGGTGAATAGAAAATTCCGCGACCCCGACTATCAGAACTACCACACTGCTACCTCTGATGATGCAAGCAGCAGAGCTAAAGCATTTCTGTGTGCAGCAAGAAATGTAGCGCAGAAGTATTTCTGTGCGTAGCAATGATATTCTGTGAGTAGTGAAGATAGAATAAACGGTACGGATTACAAGCGGACTGAGGTTGAGGAAACATTAAACTTAGTTTTAGTTTCCAAGAGGAGCCAGACCAGACAAAAGAACAAGCGCACCATAAAGGCAGACAGGCATGAATGTCTCTAATATCACCAGGGCACCACCCACCAGTACACCACTAATATCACCAGAGCACCACCCACCAGTATAGTCTATTCTATCATTTGAGCGTGGCAAGGAAGGAAAGGATAGGTGAAAGGGGAAACAAAACCATACGAACAGAATTTCTCACACTTTCGAACTGCTACTTGGAAGAATTGTTCAGGTAAAATAGAACTGTCATTTGTCAAGAATTTCTTCAATCTATAAACCACAGAGGGCTAGCCTTTTTAATTTTAATAATTGTAATTGTTTTCTCAAACTATTCTTTATAATTATTGTGTTTAATTACGATAAAAACCTGAGAATCGCACCATTTTAAAGGTTAAAAGAGTAGCAACAATTTGAATGAATCGCACAATTTTTGAGGGTAAAAGAGTAGCTAAAATTAGGAAGAATCGCACCATTTCGAAAGTTAAAGAGTGGCTAAAAGTCCAGCTCAGTTGGAAGGCCTTCCGAGCCGGTAAGCTCCCTCTCCTCTGTCTTGTTTTCAAGGACTAGAACACATCCGAGGAAGAGCAGAGCGCCAATCCAGAACTGCAAGAAACCGTCCTCCTTCCTCAAAAAATGGACGTTCCTGCGAGGGCGACCTTCTCTGTATCACGGGCCTCAATATCGCAGTCCAGTCACGATCCCTGGCCATTTTTCCACGCCTCAACTTCGACGGCAGGAGGACAATTTACTTAACGGATGAAATTGCAATGGCATCAGTGAGGATGAAACTCGATCGTGTGTCTGCTGTTAAATTTGATGTCAATGACCGACGTTGCGCGTTGCATTCCGTAAGCATGCCACGATTATCACGTTGATGAGGTAGTTGTGAGTCATTATTATTATTATCATTATTGATTTTGTTATTATTATTATTATTATCATCATCATATGAGCTTCTGACTCCCCAGCCATAGAAAAGACGATCTCGAGAGAGCGAAGAAAAGTGATCATTCAGTATAGATGGTAGAAAACGAGGGATCTATGCACAAGGTGTATTCCCGCACAGAATACCCAACGCATACATATATCAAGTTAGGAGGACAGGGGTAGAAAAGATAAAGAAGAGATAGTGAAAAAGGCAAGAAGAGATAGTGAATAGTTCATTGTAGAATTATGGGAGCGGGGTATCTATGCACGTGGGCCCCCGCTATGCAGGTGTGTCTGTGCAGAAACGGCAAGATTGGCTAAGAGATTATGAAATAAAATTTTAGTTGACGAAAAAAGTACTAAGTGCAGAAATATTTGACATTATTACACCGAAGAAAGATTGTTCGTAACAAAACAATTATCTTTTTTTATTTCAACACAAGAAAGACCTACCTGACTAGCAGCTTGGGACCTCACATTTTCCCCCATAGCGATAAATAGTGTCATACTAAGGTGCTACAGTTCTCTATCACCATTGACCTTTATTGTTATTCCTTTACCATTCAATACTATACTATACAGCTTTCCAGCTACAGTTCCTGAGGAAATATAGTTGGAGAAGGCACTAACTTTTTTCCATGTACGAAAATAAATTTAACACTGATTCAGCTCATGCCAATAAGGTTGAAAATCCTCATTCTAAAAAGAAATCAACAATAACATGTCACCATAATACGATACAAATAACTGAAAATGATGGTGCACATTATCTATTCTTAAACAGAGTGCATTCTGTTAAAGTTATTCATAATAATTGCGAAAATAGTCGAATGATGCTTTTCTCTCCTTGTCTTTACAGAATGCAAAGCCGAAAAGAAAGGAAAGAATAAATCGCATGAAGCATTTACAGCTCATAACGACGCGAAATTTTTTTTCCAGGGAAAAGTGTTATGCTGCTAGTCACACAGAGAGTGAAGCTATCACGTGGTCCAGTTAATTTATGATCCCTGAAAAACTCAATATATTTCAACCGTGCATACTGCAACTACATAGAACACATAAAAAGAATTAATATCCGAGGACTTGGCAGTATAACAGCAAAAATCCCGCAAGCAATTTTGCGCAGTGCGTGCCGCAAACAAAGCAAAGAACTACGGTCGCTTTGATAAGGACCTGAGATCGGATTTCTCGTGCTGCCCTCGGACTTGGTTGTTTTATGCTACAGAAAAACACGCGGAAATGGGACAATCAATCCGTAAGAAAATAAAGCTATCGAATGCCGCGATGGGGACAGAAAAACACCTAAATGAGAGTCTCGGCAAAAAACCCGTAGTAGATCAGTCCACATGCGACTAACTCCGTTTCTTCAGATCACCAGCACGACACCGAGTATTCAAGCTCTCGAGCAGTAGGAACATTTCCAATCCAATAGCTCATATCAGAAAGTAAAACCCTCCAGAACTTTTCGTGTGGTTGCAAGGGCCTGGAACCCGTACCGAGTTTCCATGTCAGAGTCTTCCATATCGAACACAAGTGCAATTGAATTTCTAAGTTTTGACGAGAGCCCGAAAGGGTCTTGAGAATGCGGGTAAAAAGCAAAAACTTTACGAACTCGGGGTGGCAAATAGTTCATGGGGCTGACACAGAACTTGCTTCTCAATAATGAAGCGGGAGAATTTTACAGGCTTTACCGTTCAACTGCTCAAACGTAAGAGGCAGAGTCGAAATGAACCCTTGAATACTAAAAAATGGCAATTTTTTAGTTTTGTATTTTTAGCAACTCAAGGGCAAACTGTGAAACGCTCAAGTGCATTTCAAAAGTTCCAGGCATTTCCAGGAGTCTTCGTACGACTGGTCTCAAAAAATATGGTTCACAGGCATCTTATACTTACGTAGTTTATTTATCGATCACGTTTATTCGTCTCTTTTTATAGTCAATCTTTCAGTCCCTTGTCTATTCGGAACAAATTTTTCTGGTACAGAATTGAGGAGTACCTCGAATCGAACACTTCTTGGCGACCGTGTGGTAAGCAGTTCCAATAAGAACGACCTATATTTGTCTTTGGATGGGACTTCGAAGGCTCAAAGGCCACAAGTTCTCATCGAACGCGAGTTTTTAACGTCTTGCCTTGAAATAGAGCCATAAAAATAGCCCCTAAGCTCAGAACTGCGCATCCATATAACAGGAGAAACGTTACGTTAAACTCAAATAATATTTGACACTATGAGATCCGTGTGGGTTTGAACGCATTTAGCTGCGTGGTGTGTGCAAATGAGCGTAAAATTTTAATTTACACGCAGACAGAATTTCCATGGAATAAATTGAGCAGTGAAGCATACTGCAGGTTGAATCGAGGTCTCATCGTTCCCATACATTCGATTTAAATTTTAGGATTTACTACTGTGATTATTTTCGCTTCTACTCGGGATTCTAGAATGTTTAGGATTATGCCGTATTCAATCAAGAATTTTTGCTAACGGCTCTCATATTTAGCAAATTTCGAGTAAAGGATTTGATGAAATTACTCAGTTTAAGCATCCTTAACCTCAACAAGGTGTTTCAAGAAGAGGAAGGATGAAGGCACCATTTAATGTGGAGAAGGAATACGGAATCTATGCATGAGGTGTGCGTGTTCCCACACAAAATCTTTGCGCATAGGAAGAGTAAGTTAACACGTTCCCTGCATTTCCGAGACTGTAAACGGTTGGTTTGGTTAGCTTGTAAACAGCAGAACAGGGAAATCGATTTTCCAGCTAGAATATATTTTAATTTTCCCAAACGATTTTGAAAATTACAATTGCACGATAACATTTAATCTCGTTTGATTTCGATTATTTTTTTAAAATGTCGGGAAACAGACAAAATGTAGTGGATTTATACCTGCACTTAAATGGGCAATTTACCTGTTGGTACACATATGGCTCAATACGCAGGGAACGTGTTGAAGAAATTTACGAGGCAAGATTAAAGATAAAAGTTATAGGTGCTGGAAAAAAACAGTGAGCCGGAAAAAATGGACCGTAGCAAAACCAAAAATGTGTTCTATTTCAATAAAAATAAAGCCTACTTGACCCTCAGCTCTACCGAAACCTAAAATTAATTCGTACGATTTTCGGCTCTGTATCATCTATTAACAAAACAAAGTAGAACATACTATATCGGTTACTGTATCTTTCCTTTATGAAAGCACGAATGCAGCCGAATACACTGGCTCAAATTACGTTTTTCAAGTCACCGCAAGGACTTCCAAGAAAGAACTTCAACAGCTTTTGTTGGTTTATCTGAGTTCAGTGCTCTTCATTTTCACTACTTCAGTTCAGAACTCAAAATCCAAGTATTCATACACGACAAAATTAATGATAAAAATTGTGAATTTCATTTGATATTCAGAATACAAATTTAATTATTGACATAGTCTCTACTCACAGTTGAAAGTGAAGGACATTTTAGTAGAAATCAAGTTCTGATGTTAAAATACCCCTAGAAGATGTCGAATACCTATCACATTCTCACTAGAAAAGTATTTTCGTTTTTAAAACTCACTGTGCCTCATACCGTCGAGTTCCTAAAATACTCGAACAGAAACGAAATGGTGTTATTGACAAACACAGTCTGTAAAATTTTGAAAACCTTGGAAATCGTAAAAAACTTGTGAGCACACTTTAGGCATTTTCGAGCTCCCAAAATACAAGTGAGACAATTTCCTCCAGCACACTCTAGACGCAGCACGATGCGCTCATCGCTTCGAGCGGTACTTAGCACAAGGAAGAGGACACAGCATTGCATAAAATTTTTAGGAAAATCCGTTTGTCGATTCAATTCGAACGCACAAGGAGTTGGTTAACCTCTAAAGAGATTAAAAATTCCACTCAATGAACAGAATTCTACCGTAAGTAAGTTAATGTTAGAATATCAACACACAGTTCATACAAACTACACTTCATGCAAACTACACTTCATACAAACTCCACTTCATACAAACTACACTTCATACAAACTCCACTTCATACAAACTACACTTCATACAAACTCCACTTCATACAAACTACACTTCATACAAACTACACTTCATATAAACTTCACTTCATACGCAATACACTTCATACAAACTACACTTCATACAAACTACAGTTCGCACAAACTACAGTTCATGGCCAAAGGGTAATATCCTTTCAGAACCTCGTCACAAAAATTGTCCAGCTTTTACACTCGACGTTACCAGTGTCTAGTATTCCTCTTTAGAAGTATGAACGCAACACACAGAAGCGCATCGAACACGAATATGTACATAAAGCTGCGCATGGTACACACTCTTTGCGAGTGCACAATGATGATAAAATACCAGGAGCACGCATTTCATTCGCACAGGCTATGAACAAGGAAGCAAACAACAAATTCCGACGACGTTTTACTAGAATTCGAGGCAGTCGATCATTGGTATTCACGTCAGGACTGAGTAGGACCTACGCTTCTTGCCGTAGGGCTGATCGACAGTCAAGGGATCACTTCCCCAACTACATGTGGCCTTGCCATGGGCAGCTTAGCTATTTTTTGGCCAAGATATTCAAATTCAGCATTATTCTAACAAAATTTGATTATGACATTTCCTCAGCCCCTAAGAGCCATAATGTGTTGCGAGATCCTGAGTGTTTTTGGGAGTAAATTATAATTTGAATGAAGCCAAATGTGAGAATTTGTACTAAGCAAGGCCAGAAGTGAGACAGCCTGGCCAAAATCCTATGCTTATTGGTGCGTTCATCAAAGCAATGCGTCAGGTCGGGTTAACGGCTCAAAAGAATGGCTTAACCCTACTACACTCGGTACTTGTTTTTCGGTTATTTCCAAATTTTCCGCGTCACCTCTAACTTTCGGTACTTTGCCTAGTATACGAGAAAAAAATGCGTCACAAACTGAAAAAACCCCAACCAATCATGGTCAAATCTCTTGGTTAGCCATTGCAAATGTCGGTCCCTGTGTGCATGAATTGACATAGCGTTGCAGTTCAACAGTTAGGTTCAAGGCCGCAGGTCTGGTGGTATTACGAAGTTCGTGCGCCTGAGAGAGTCCGTGGTGCGGGGATTTTACAAGTGATTTGTAATTAGAAGAAAAACCAGGAAAAGATTTAACGTCATCCAGGAAAAGATCTAGCGTAAACCAAGAAAAGATTTAGCGTGCCACAAAGAGAATAACAGCAGTGCTTCGAACGATGTATGGTCGCCTTCTTCTGCTATTATTGAACGAATGTTAACAGATCAGATGATGAAGCAGCTTCTCATTTGAGTTCAGTCGAACAAAGTAAGTCAAGTATATCATAACGGACCTGATCGCATAGTAGAAAGAAGAATTATTTTGGAGTTCGTAAGAAATGATAAACTTCGTTTAAGTCCTAAACACGTGAATAATATGGAACTGCGCTAGCAAATGAGACCTAACTAAAAAAAATCCCCAACTTTCAATAACTATTTCTGTCTTTTCGATGATTATCGAAGAAACGAGCAGAAGCGAGGTGGAATGCCAAGATGAGTCACACAGCAGTCGTGACTATCGCGATAAATATTGGAATATTGGCAGTTGTGACGCGATTCTGTCTCAAGATTTCACCCAGAAGCGTTCCAAATTGATTTGGGTTACTCACATCAGTTCAATGTTTCCAATCGATCATTAATTTATCAGAAGGGGAACGCCAGAGAAATAAAGACATTATAAAGGCACGTATAAATGCCTGCGTGAAAAATAAGTTTCATTCGTAACACTTTTCAGTCGTCGTTCAAAATTACGAACACAGCGTACGCTAAGCTATGTATTGTGCACATTTGTCGCGTTCCTTCCATAATCGAACGGTACTGACTTGAATAATGGCAGAGTTCCATGTACATAGCGATAACGATTGAATTGAACTCGAGCGGAATACATGATAATTGTAGATCTAAATAACTGACTATCGGGCTGTACTTTGTGTAGTATTGTTGAGCAGGAGGCAATGATCGAAACAGGTCATCCACCAGGATACCCCGTTTTGATTCACGTTGGATTTCACATGACAATTGAAACCTCGGCTAACGATAATTGATAAAACAGTCATTACTTGGATATCCTCAGTACGATGAACACAACCGAGAACTTACGCAGAACAGATGCCCTCAGACAGCTAGCAGGAACATCTAATCAGAATGTCAACACCCCGACACATGTTGTCTGAAATTTCCCAAACAAAATCATCGCTCGTAGCACATAAATACTAAAACGTGAGCAAAATGTAATAAAGAAAAGGTATGGCAGTAACGTTTCCGTAAATATAATCGATATTGTTTTGTGCCAGGGTCCTAGGCCTGCTAACTTTGTATAAATTCTCCTCGACATTATTGGCGGACGCTTGTCACAACTAATTGCTTCGTCAACAGCCTAGCACGATAACCATGGAGGCACTTCGAGCAAGGAAACTCCTCCGGAAGGCACGGAGACGAAGACCCTTAACAGAGCAAAAGTTGATATTGATATAGTTCACCAATAAAAGATCTCAAGTTCCGTAACGATGCACTGATGAAAGATATATGCGAAGGTAACATGTAACTCTTCTTTCTTGAGATGCGGAAATTACATCGATTACGTTTTACATCTCCGATGAAGCCTGACTGACAGGATAAAGAAGTTCACAAAACGTTCCTCATCTAATGCACATGAAATATTCACAGACTTTCAATGAGAGCAATTATTTTTGAGCAACAGTGCTCTAAATTTCACATCAGACCAGGTAACTTTTTCAAAGGAATAGAAAAAGGAGTATCACACATGATGTGTTCTTGGTTATTCATTGTACAGTCAACAACCTCCATCCATCGTTCTTCGATGGGTAGCTTCGCCGTGGAACACATTAGAAAGGAGTGATCAAATGTTAAGGCAAAAGTCTTGAAATTGCAAACGGATCAAAATGAGTTCCTACCAATGCTGGCGCATATTTCTAGATGACTATCTACGATAGTTTTTAATGATTATTCATATATTCCAAACAGAGTCCATGTAAGATCATTTTTAATATCCATTGATTTTTGTGAATTTATTCGTACAGAATCCGTTTAGTTTCTTATTTCTTGCACGGTTATCTACAAAAAAATTCGGCTTCGTTACTGATCTCGTTAACTTGCCTGCTCACAAATTCACGTATTTCATTCTTCCTGAATTATCGACGACAACTGAGCCCTGGAATTAAAATCATTCATGGGTGAAGTGCGTTGCAGTAGAGCGTTTTCATGTGCGAAGAAGATTGTACACTAATACAAAAAACAATCCAGCAGTTTAATTTAATTACACGCTAGAACAGCGGAACTCTTACTTTTAGAGAATTGCTGTACACCCTAAATATAACGTGATGAAACGCACCTTTGAAACTGTAAGCGACATTTCTTGCCTATTTAAACAAAAAACAAATTGGTACCCCGACTTTTTGCCGTTACGATGTCCCATCGAGTCCTTTATTTTTGGACCGTCAAAATTATGAACTGAAGACTGATGCAACACACAATTTTGGGTCGCCCGAATTTAGTGAATGCACCAAGGGAGTTCGCACAGCATGAATGCGTAACCAATGCATTTTCTGTGATTCACACTGCGAGTAAAGCTTTACTTCCGTGTAATAAACAAAACTGCAAGTCTTAGAAGTAGACAAAACTGTAGATTTTTGTAATAATTGTTTTGCCATCCAAATATAGTACGACGTTCCTTGAAGTTCTTCCAAGAGGTTCGTGGTTCGCCGCATTTCTTTCGGTGGAAAGCATAACTGCGTGTAGAACGAGTGCTCCTTGTGCAGAGTTTCGCATGAAAAGAGAATTTCTACCAACTTCCCCGTTATAGCCTCTTGAGCGCTGAGACATGAGAGTTTTCTAGACAGAAAGATGTCTGTGTACCGTTTGAACAACGTCTTCCCTTTTAAACAATGAACAACGACTCATTTATTAAGCAATGAACAACGAGTTTCCTTTCAAAAAATTACTAGACAAAAAACCGTTCATTTTAGCTGTTTCTACAGTAGAGACAAACCGTACCAACGTCTGAGAAATGGACAAACTTTTCTTCGAAAAATTACACAAATCGTGAGTCAAAATGATGGACAAACCTGTACGTCTTTGCAATAGACAAAACTGTACATCATTGCAATAGATAAAACTGTACGTCTGTGTAATATAAAAAACTGTACGTCATTGAAGTAGATAAAACTGTTCGTCATTGTAATAGACAAAACTGCAGGTCTTAGTAGTTAACAAAACTATAGGTTATGGTAGTAGACAAGCCACTACATCTTAGTATCAAATCGGACAGTACGTTTTTTGTTGTTGACCACACAAATTATCTTTGTTGCAAATAAAGCCGTACATCTTTCTAGCAGACGAAATCACTCATCTCTGTCCGAGTAGTAGGGAGAAGACTCCACAACTTTGCATTTGGCATTTAGACAACGCTACGTTTTTATGTCAGACGGGACCGCGCACTCGGGACCACAAGCGAGACCGAGTGCCTCTGCAGCAGCCATAGCATTTACTTTATGCGGGCAGTAAGTGTATTGCTGCAGTGCTGCAGAGGGAGGTTGTAATGCTGCAGTGCTGCAGAGGGAGGTTGTAATGCTGCAGTGCTGCAGAGGGAGGTTGTAATGCTGCAGCGCTGCAGGGGGAAGTTGTAATGCTGCAGCGCTGCAGGGGGAGGTTGTAATGCTGCAGCGCTGCAGGGGGAGGTTGTAATGCTGCAGCGCTGCAGAGATTGTATTGCTGCAGTGCTGTAGAGGGAGGCTGCAGTGCTGCAGAGGGAGGTTGTAATGGTGCAGTGCTGCAGAGGGAGGTTGTAATGGTGCAGCGCTGCAGAGGTTGTAATGCTGCAGCGCTGCAGAGGTTGTAATGCTGCAGCGCTGCAGAGGTTGTAATGCTGCAGCGCTGCAGGGGGAGGTTGTAATGCTGCAGCGCTGCAGGGGGAGGTTGTAATACTACAGCGCTGCAGAGATTATATTGCTGCAGTGCTGCAGGGGGAGACGTATTGCTGCAGCGCTGCAGAGATTGTATTGCTGCAGTGCTGTAGAGGGAGGCTGCAGTGCTGCAGAGGGAGGTTGCAATGCTGCAGCGCTGCAGAGATTGTATTGCTGCAGTGCTGCAGAGGGAGGCTGCAGTGCTGCAGTGGGAGGCTGCAGTGCTGCAGAGGGAGGCTGCAGTGCTGCAGAGGGAGGTTGTAATGGTGCAGCGCTGCAGAGGGAGGTTGTAATGGTGCAGCGCTGCAGAGGGAGGTTGTAATGGTGCAGCGCTGCAGAGGTTGTAATGCTGCAGCGCTGCAGAGGTTGTAATGCTGCAGCGCTGCAGAGGGAGGTTGTAATGGTGCAGCGCTGCAGAGGGAGGTTGTAATGGTTCAGCACTGCAGAGGTTGTAATGGTGCAGCGCTGCAGAGGTTGTAATGCTGCAGCACTGCAGAGGTTGTAATGCTGCAGCGCTGCAGAGGTTGTAATGCTGCAGCGCTGCAGAGGTTGTAATGCTGCAGCGCTGCAGAGGTTGTAATGCTGCAGAGGTTGTAATGCTGCAGAGGTTGTAATGCTGCAGCGCTGCAGAGGTTGGCAGACAACTCTGCTGCATAAAACAAGCTTACGGACCCTCACGGCCGAGGTCTGGGTGGCAGGCGTTCTCTGTGATATAAATAACACAAACATTCATATTGAGAGCATGCAAGTCTGACAGGCGTAGCAAGTACAGGAACAGAAGTATAATGAAGAATACCCTCAATGTTAACTAAAGCAAGAATACCTCCTGAAATAATGGTCAAAATATTATTTCTGATTCGTAAGAAACTCGTCAAAAGATCTAAAATATTTATCACAGTAATCGATTTCGTCTCAAGAATTTTTTAGTTGAAAAAACGGTCGGTGACTGTTAACTAGGCCCACAGAAAGTTTGTAGTTCTGTGATACGAAAATTCTCCCCCAGGCCACAGTTATCCCGGCAAGAAAATGCGTTTCATTTAAGTTGTGGCAGAGCTCTTGACATGCCGGCCTCGCAAATAAGTTTGCACGGACGTTCTACGTGTGCTTTTGTTGCGACAGAACGAATTACGGCGAGCCTTGAGAACAGAGCACACATGCTTATATTTTACCCGAGAATGTTGCGCAAGCATTCTCAGATGTCTGGTAAAGAGTGAAGAGCTGGCACTGTTTCTGAATCTCATTAGCGTTTATTGGCCACTGAAACAAAACAAAAAATTAAAAACCGAACAATATCCTACGAATTTTGCGCCGCATTTTATCAGAATGATAAATTTACGCTAGCTAGAATGTGCTAGTTACGGGAACACATTCTTCACAATAATAATAATCGCATGCTAATTGCTCGGGGCTTCCTCAGCTGGTCTCGAAACGTTTCATTTTGACAATGAAAAAGTGCGTTCCCTCAATGTTTGAAACATAAAAACCCGATGTTGCAATCTACATACATGATCAGATAAAAATATTACAGTTGAGCTAATTAAATCATGCTTAAATTTTTCACAACTTTACACGACGATGATGACATAGAGATGCCGAGTTATTTTTGCTCCTCAAACCTAAACAATTATAAACAATTCAAATAATTTAGAGGTAGAATGTTTCTTAAGGCTAATACAATGGTCAAACTAGAGTATAGCTACCTGTGGGCCCCCTACACGATCATAAATCCGAAACTGCATTTCAAGTATAATTACTTGTTCAAGCTCAAGCGTGAATCCTAAAACGCACTTCTGTTTTTGTGACGGACAGCTATCTTTAGCTTGATGAGTGCCACAAACGCCAAGGGTTGAGAAACCTTCTCAATTACAGCAAACACAAAAAGAAACAGGTAGACTGTGACTAGCATTAATAAACAACGTCACGCCGAGGGAACTTGGCAGGCGAACTTACAGAGGTCACAGTTTATGCGGTACTAGAGCTCGACTTGCTTACAGTTAACGTAGCCGTAGCGGTGTAGAGCAGGCCAAAGAAGTTCTCGTAAATTGATATGGTTGAGGTGTACTGTGTTTCTTGTTGTAGCGGACTGTATTTCTTGCCGTAGTGTACTGCGTGTGTTGTATGGCTAATACGCTCTAGTGTCTTGTATTTCTCGCTGTAGCGTACTGTCATTCTGGTAAAGTTGTAGCGTCGACATAGTGAACTACAGTACAGCACGTGATCGGTCAGTACAGCGCGTAGCGTAATCAAGCCGAATATAAAAAATATGGCGTTTTCTGTAGGGTTACAGCGGCGTGAATTGAGCGAAAATCATGCCCGTAGTGGACACGATGAACTATAAGTCGTGCGTACTACCGAACTCTTTTATATTCTACGGATATTAGAAAAAAATACATTTAGAATAAGAAAGAAGTCTACGAAGAATCTTGTGAGAAGAATAACAAGTGTGTATTAGATCCGTTTATAAATCGACGGCATATAATACACAGCGATTGGTAGAAAGGTATTATCTCTATACTATTACGATAGATACAAGAATCGATTATTAATATTAATTTATCAAATGAGTGGTTCAAAATCAAAACAAGATGAAACATGCGCTTGTTATTGAATTAAACTAATGAACCTCTTGCTCAATTCATAGAAAGTGTGTGGCATGTTTCGCATTCTTGAATACTGGCAGCTCGATTGCATGACACTGGCAAAGGGCGGCGCATGTGAGCGCAGTACAAATTAACCGAGCCTAGAACACCTATTTTTAAATCAGGAGAGCACACGAGCAAATCACAACTTCAGAGAAACATTTTTTCTGCTGAACACTTGTCGATATTGCGCAATGACGTGTACCTCCATGCTAGCAGAAAGCCGGGCGGCTTTATTGCGTGTTTTCTTTCACCTTACGTAGACATGGTGTTTGAGTTTTATTGCACCTTACGTAGGCGTGGAGCTAAAGTTTTATTCCACCTTACGTAGGCGTGGAGCTAAAGTTTTATTCTACCTTAGGTAGGCGTACAGCTAAAGTTTTATTCCACCTTACGTAGGCGTAGAGCCAAAGTTTCATTCCCCCTTACGTAGGCGTAGAGCTAAAGTTTTATTCCACCTTACGTAGGCGTAGAGCTCAAGTTTTATTCCACCTTACGTAGGCGTGAAGCTAAAATTTTATTCCACCTTACGTAGGCGTAGAGCTAAAGTTTTATTCCCCCTTACGTATGTGGGGAGCTAAAGTTTTATTCCCCCTTACGTATGTGGGGAGCTAAAGTTTTATTCCCCCTTACGTATGTGGGGAGCTAAAGTTTTATTCCCCCTTACGTATGTGGGGAGCTAAAGTTTTATTCCCCCTTACGTAGGTGGGGAGCTAAAGTTTTATTCCACCTTACGTAGGGTAGAGCTAAAGATTTATTCCACCTTACGTAGGCGTGGAGCTAAAGTTTGTCGTAGATCTATTTCTTCACCGTTGTTATTTCCTTTGATCGTCGTGACTTAAGGTCACAATTCTTTTATTTTACTAATGAAGATTAAATGAGACTTTTCAATGTCCACGGAATAATTATTACTAATTAGTCAATTTATATGGTAGCGTGCCACTAACAACTTCGATAACCAATCTCCATCCTTAACGGGAAATTAACGATGCAGCAAACACATTAATTATTTATTCCCTACAAAGAATACAAAATTACTAACACGTTAAATGAATCTAGCGCTCCTATTACATTAAATGAATCTAGCGCACTTATTACATTTCGAGTTAATAAACGAAAATACGCTTAAGGCGTGGCGTTGATATAAACCTATGCACAGGAGAAATAATTTTGGATTGCTTCGAGGGAAAATGTACTTATTGGAACTCATCTGATTTCGGATTCCAGGAAGATATGTGCTTTGGGCTTTGTGACTGCTTAAATTTACGTTAGTAGTAACACTGAGTTTACACTCGTTATTTGCGAAACATCAAGATAGGACGAAGTCCGGCCCCGTAGGGCGGACTGAATCAGCAACCTCTTTACACAGTCACCGCCCGAAGCTGAATGCCCTCTCTCTCTCCTCAAAAAGGTAGCGAGTTGTCACGCATGACTTTGCACGATATTTGAAGTATGATCTTAAGATGGGTTAAATTCCCCAAATAAATGGTTACGTGTGACTCTAGCGTATTGAATTATACTCACAATGGGAAACATTAATTCTCGCTAACTATAGAAGCAATGGAATTGACATAAAGCTGTTAAATAATGACATAAACACAAATTGTACCATAACCCTTCTTGGTGTTGACGTTAGGCATCTCCTTCGGTCAGTTGACGCCCTTCTTCTCCTCCTCGTTCTTGAAGTCGGTGTGAAGTCGGTGAAAAGGTAGAAGGCAAGAGGTGATAACGTCTAGCGCACTTACGACACTTCTCATGGCTGATTTGAACACATCATATATATAGAGCGTCCTTCATTAAATGACAGTTTCTCATACGTCGTGGTTATAACAAGTTTTATTCCACCTTACGTAGGCGTGGAGTTAAAGTTTTATTCCACCTTATGTAGACGTAGAGCTGAAGTTTTATTTCACCTTACGTAGGCGTAGAGCCAAAGTTTTATTCCACCTTACGTAGGGTAGAGCTAAAGCTTTATTCCACCCTACATAGGCACGGAGTTGGAGTTTACCTTCCACCCTACGTAGACATGGAGTTGCTGAATAAGACTTTCTTTCGTTTACTAATTGTGTGAGCTAAACAAAAGAAACACAGGACAGTCATAACCTATGGCGTCAAAGTTATGATTCGAATACTTTCCAAGCGAACTGATTTGCTGCGTTGATGAAAGCACCTACTCATATAAGTTGCGTCGCGTGTGCAATTTTTGCGCCGCTTGTGTGATTCTTTTAACCTGAGAAGGGAACCATAGAATGAAGGGGAAGAGCACTGAATGAAAAAGCTTTCTAGTATTGGAAATATTGTAACATCGATTAAAAAATGACATGTTTAATCTAGGTAAACGAAGGAATGTTTATCAGAGTTACAATTCACCTGTTCTCATCCATGCTTTCATCGCGTATTTACCCACTAAGACTTTTTGCCCAAAACACTAGAGTTCGACACAGTCTTGCGTTCCCATGACTGAAGAAGGAACACTTCACATACAGTACCTTACAAAAATTAATACCATAATACGTTTCCAGTAGCCGACTATTCCTCTGAAATCTTAACGAAAGTATAAATTATCCCTGAAATTAACCACAGGACGAATCGAACACCATCAATACGCCGTGCATGTCATTCAACCGGCTGTCACACACACACACACACACACCAGCCAGCACCCAACATTTGGCTAAAATTTCTCCTCATGTAGTTTGCAATAGACGTAAATTCCCGATCCGATGTAGCTTGATGCATAGTCATTAGTTATTGTCCATAATAAAGCAACGTTCCAACGAAAGTCATTGATCGAATGAACGCAGAATTCGGAACCGTGAATAAAATATTTTCTTTCGCAGTAAAATATGTACATGAAGGGACAAGAATCTACACAAGTTCACCCATGTGCAAGTTCACTCATGTGCAGATAAATCCGTGCAATGTAACTAATCGACTAATTTCGGTGTTTCATTTGAAACGAAAGCATGTCGGCACTCACGTAAAAGCGACTAAACGAAACGCAGGAAGTGAGACACACAGAGCAAAACATCATTCTGGCAGAAGCCGGCCTTCATGAGCGAGAATTTAATCAGCAGCAACAAATTTATCGTTTGATTTCAACGTAAAATATTAGGTGTTTACGCCACGGAAATATTAGTTTACGGCTACGTAGAGGGCACCTTGGCACGGCGCGTAGAGCTTGCATCATGCTCGGTAGAAAAATTTCTTCAGAGCATGAAAAGTGACGCGTTAGCGCGCCAAGAACTGCTAAGTAAAAAGCGCTTCAGATCAAGATACGAGATTTTTTCGAAATACGAATTCGATCAAGGTTTCTTTAAAATATAACACACATACGTGCTTTCTTCTTACCTAATGATACCCATGGTGTGTTTCTATATTTATTTGTTTGTTTGAAGTTCCCTTCTTTCGCCTCTCTGTCATGATCATAAGGATGCCTTGTGATCGCATTTGTGAAACGAGTTTCACCAGTGCACAAGTATAAGAATGTTTTAATCGCGAGAACTATTAGGATGGATATACTATTATTTGTTTGCCATCCACATCTGGGAAATTGATTCAAGGAAAATATGGAATTCCTTCATTTTTTAATGGATTCTACTCTAACACCAGTACACTAGTGATGACTAATAACGAAATTTGTGCTGAATTCGTAACCACTTTTCCAACGAGAAACTTGAGATTACAAAAATCTCTCAGTAAAATATGACCGCCATGCTAGTCACCGTTTTACTAGTCATTTCAAATGCTGATCAGAATGGCGCAGGCAAAACCAACGGAACAAACTAACAAAAATTCTTTCAATATTTTGTAAGAAATTTTTCTAAACATTCCTAACCTAGAGATAACAATTAACTTCTTTGAAGAGCTACTGGACTTATCTGCGATTCGGGAATACTTTTCGAGCACGCTAGTGCAAATCATTTCCAATTCATGGCACATTCTTCTCGATCGTTACATAAAGACAGCACTCAACATTTCCTTTAGATTTCCTCACAAATTGCTCGTTAAGGATACAAAATACTGACTGAGCGTTGCATGATGCAAAACCATCAGTTCTTGTACATAATAAAGCAACGTTCCATCAAAATTCATTGATCCAAGTTAGCATTCGAATTGAAATTTGAATACAAGATACTCTTGAGTATTAAAACACGCAAGTAAAATAAAGGAGGAAGTAGAATTCTGCGAGAGGCAGAATTGCGACACGGATGTGTTTCGACCACAAAGTGATTTTACAGATCAGGTTTTGCGAGCTCCAAAGATTAGTTTGACATTTTCCGATTACGGCGAGGCATTAGCAACCAAGTAAGCGCATTTCGATGCACACCAATGCCCTCTCATAGCATGAAGTGTGTGCCATGCCGAGGAATCAATAGAGCTCGGCCTGCGCAAAGCTAAATGAGAATTTGCTTATAACAGTAAAATCAAATTTTGTAACTCGAATACAATTGCCCAACATAAGCTCGTTTTGTAGGTAAATATGCAGGTTATAAAAGATACACTCAGACTATTGACAATGGATATAAAGAATACACAGTCTCTATGCTCAACACCATTGAAATACAGAAAATTCAAGTGATTTTGATTACAGGTCACTAACGTATTGAAATCACGGACTAAGCAACGCCTGTAACAACGACAACATTTTAAATTGTAAGTTCTATACAGAAAATGGAGTGCTTTCTCCGTTTACATTTTACACAGTCAACACAGCCTCAAGACTGAAAAACTCGAACGAAAACTGTTCACACTCGGTACGATGAAAACTTACTGTTTCGGAGCTCCTGAAGAAAGCGTCTGACCACTTCCCCAAAATTTTTCCCAGAAGGGAGATCTAGTTTTGATCCTGAGAGCCGATGTGCTCAGAGTTCGTGGCAGTTTCTTCTTAGCTGCCGGCGTTTGTACAACGCCCGTCATTTCAACTAGGTTTGGAAAACTATTCGTCACATTAAGTTGTTGTTTCTGCACTTGCAATTCATTGGACGTTGTTAACGAAAGTGTGTTGCTGCTATGACTGCCACTTATGCTTGTTTGACGTTGCTTAAACTGCAAGCTTTGTCCACGAACTTGTGCACGGGAGTCGCTTCCACTGGCAGAGCTCTGAAAATGAGCAGCCCGGCTTGAAGCCGAGACGTCACGATACTGACTGGAGAACCTAGTCAATGAATTGGCTTCATAGCCTTCCTCGCACGCGTCTTCGTGTATAACTCGATGATGACTGCCAAAACTTTGATCGTGGCTGCTCGCATTGGTGGCGACGTAGCTGGCGTTTGTGGCAGCTGATGAATAAGATGATACTTTGTGAAATGAGTGGGATGTCACATTGGACACTTCTTCTTGATATTGAGATAAATCCGGAAGGTTTCGAAAACTATCGCAGCTCTTGCTGAATGATGATGACGACTCGACGGCTTGTGCGAGCCCGGATGTCTTCAAGAAACTGGGAACCCCACTTCCAGATCGTCCGAGATCGTTTCGGCCTTGGTTCACTTCGATGCTGACATGCCTGGATAGGTTGGCCGCGGCTGCAGCTTTGCTGGCACCCGGTTGTGTGGACATGGGCCCAGCGTTGACTCTCTTGACGAGGGCGTTGGACACTGCGTTTCCCCGGGAAAATTGACGAGTAAATCCTGGTTGGTGTGACCCCGGGGGGCTGCGTGCCTCACGTCCCCCTCCATTGCCAAAAGGATCCAGTTCGTTCACGTTTTCTTCTCACGAGACGCAAGAAAAATTTGGGGCTAACGTATACCGAGAAGTTGCAAAAATGACCTAGGGATTTTTTCCTCCAATTTTCACAGGTTAATTGCTAGTAGAAAGAAATAGAAGGGCATGAATAAACTTGAAGAAACATTCGACATTCATTATAAAAATGCACAAATTAATTTGCATGATAATTTCAAGTCATGCCTGCAATAAATTCGAGATTAGTAAGAGTGTTAAGATGAAATTTAATTAATTAATAAATTTATAATTTTATTGCTTCAACTCATGTAAATTGTTCTACGATGATTCATAGTTGATTCATAGTTTCAGTACAATACTGAGTATACAACTTGACGTTGACTCAAAAATATTACTATTCGAAATATTATCATCCGAATTACAAGAAACTTGAATACCTGCTTGACAGTGCAATAGACTCCAAGCTCGTCAAAAGTCGCTTGGGAATAAAAAGCAAATTTTTTGAAGGAGCGAATTGAAGAAATTGAATCTATGTCTTCGACGGGAAATAAGAGACTAAATAAGGTGAACCCAAGGTAATAACAAGGAGCGGGAGTGGATAATTTACACCCAAGCTAGTGAGAGGGAGCGGGAGTGGATAATTTGCACCCAAGCTAGTGAGAGGGAGCGGGAGTGATAATTTACACCCAAGCTAGCGAGAGGGAGCAGGAGTGATAATTTGCACCCAAGCTAGTGAGAGGGAGCGGGAGTGATAATTTACACCCAAGCTATTGAGAGGGAGCGGGAGTGAATAATTTGAACCCAAGCAAGTGAGAGGGAGCGGGAGTACTAATTTGAACCCAAACTAGTGAGAGCGAGCGGGAGTAGATAGTTGTAGTCCGTGGGATCAATATGGGGAGCTAAAGGAAGGGAGGGGAAGGGGGCCTGTGCTCGACATCGTAGGCAATTCCGCCCAGACAATTTGGGCAACTACTACAACGCGGACTGAGGAATACAGAGTTCTCAAATATATCAAAAACAACTCGAAAAAATAGCTTAATCAATTCATTGGGTACATCCTCGGATCAGGCGAAGGCACGGGAACACTTGAAAGCTTTGCAGAGCCCTAACGTGATCACTTTCAGGGGTCAAGTAAGAACTGGACTCGACATCTTAGCGAGCGAGTGTGTCGAGGTGGCTGCAGCCGCGGCACACAGGATGCACACAGGTTCAGGGCAGGTCTGGCACTGGCATGGCACTGCCTCGGTGCCACCACGGCAAGCTGTCCAAGAGAGGCTCTAACTTGCAGCCACCGCCTCCACCTTTGTTACGACCACGCTGTTTCGAGACGAATTTCGAAAACTCCGTCGTCAAATTGGCTACTTCAAATTAAAGTGAAGTTGAATTTTTACTGAAGTTGATGTTGGTGTTCGAGTTAAATCGTCAAACTGGCTTTTTCACAGTAAAGCGAAGTTGAATTCTTACTGAAGTGGATGTCTGTTTTGAGGTTAAATTGTGCAATGGTTTTTCTGCAGTGAAGTGATACTGAATTTTGATGTTTTGTTTGTTTTTGCTTGTTGTTTGTTGGGTTTGTTTGGGGGGGATGTTTGTTTTTGGGTTAAATTGCAGGGTGTTTGTTTGTCCAGCATGGGAAGTAAAAAATTGGTAACCATAAAACGTTTGAAAAAATTAAATCATGAGGAGTGACCAATGGATGCTGGTTCGTCTGACACGTAGACCTTTATGACACTAGGTTCTCAGAAGTTGAACTTCGCTCATGTTACCCTCCAATGACTTTAAAGATCAATCAAATTCACGAATTACCATGAGCTAGTGCAGCCTGAAAACATCCAATTTATAACAAAATTAGCGTTGTGTTATCAGCAATTGTTTTACGTTAATTAAAAATTTTGAAATCTACATTATATACTTGAAAAATACCATGCATAAGACAACAACGAGTTAACTCTTAATATTGCCAAGATTGAGTGCGAGGAGACATGGAACTAACTTTAATTAAAATCAAGGCATTCATTTGTTACAATTTAGCGATGAATTTATTAATTCATTTATTTCTTGCCCCTAAATCCTTCATTCCCGCATGTGATTATCACAGAAAAATTCACTGAAGTTTATACTTTAAAGTTGCCCACTAGCTGGGAGAGCGAATTTCGAGTCTCTTGGCAGGCTCTAGTGATGAATTTTTCGCTACCTGCTCAAAAAAGGCATTGGCAAGTCACCATGAGATGGAAAGAAAAAAGGAGCTTAGATAATTATAAACAAAGACACCATGTAGGGCTGAAATTAGGCCTCATGAAGCGTATGCTTTCCTCACAAAAGAGTGAAAGAAGTAAGAAATGAAGAAGATAATGCGCCCCTAACCATACATTCATGGATTAAATTTCCATAAATTTACGCTTTTGAAGGGGTACAGTCGATGAGTGAACTTCACCTGTTGACTAGACTACACTTCGTGCAGTTTTTTTGAGCGGAGTTTTCAAGTCTGAACTTTTTTCAATCATAATTTCATCATACCAGATCTGGTAACACTGCTGGCATGACAAGTATGAGTTTAAATTTCATTGCCAACTAGACCACTCGGGCCCTGTTGAATGAGGTTTTTATAAGTTATTTTGAATCTTGGAACTCGCAATTGATCACTCTTTTTACGAAAGTAAAAATTCGATGACAATGGATAGCATTTACATTTTTTACCATAACTTACCGAGGTAAAAAGTCAAGAAATATCGTACGTAAACTGAACTGATATAGCAGACCGGATCCACAATACACCCTCTTGATGCTCGTATGATAAGTTGGACTAAAACGACAGTGAATTTCTCTCTACGAAATAACAAATGACTTGAATGTATAAACGAGGTTAAATTTATCCCAACCTTATTCATAAAAGTGGGTAATGCAATTTTACTCTGTATTATTCTCTGAAGGAGAGCGTGGACAGTGACAGCCAATGAAGCACGAATACAAATAAAAACTATCTGAGAGATGCGGCACGAAAAATGAGTCGATTTTTTTTATTCGCTATCTTAATTATACGAAAATGAGAACATTCTTTTGAGTTGCATCCTAAACAAGGATATAACTAACAAACACCACTACACTTATTACCATCTACTCCTAAAATAACATTTCTTGTCATGGGAAACTCTTTTTGTAGTCAGAGAAGCGTAAGCGAATTTAAAACACGGCCTACACTACCAACGGTTTTGCTTGAGGCGCGGTAGAAGAAATAAGGGAGAGCCAGACGTCTTTTTTCGTCGACCGTGTGACAATGCAGTCGTCATGGCAACGATCCAATAGCAGCACTCATATTGCATCTGACAACACTGCTAGATCCAAATCTGGCCCCACTCTTGGCCTAACATGTTGCAATGGTGCGTCATAAAGTTTGTTTGAATTGAAGCAGTTCTATTGGCTATCCGAACAATAGTAGATGTATTTACCCCGTAGAAATGACTCTACCTTGTTTCTTCTACCGTGCTTGTGGTAGAACACAAATACTTGACGAATAAATTGTGGCTCTAAATTTAAAATGAGGCCGCCATTTTTGACGGCCGGGGTGCGTTAGTGAAGCTGCAATCAATAAGACCCTGAGGGCTCAGGCAAAAGTGTCCGGAATTCCGCCCTCAAAACCATGATGCGGGAAGTGAAAACAACGGCTTTCGTCGACTGAAACCAAAATTAAGCTCACGAGAGGTTCTAGTGCTTCATTTGAAAACTATGAAAAAATGACGACATGAAATTTAATGCTTTGTTTTTAATGGTTAGGGCACCTACGAAGTGAAAAACAGCTAAAAGCATTCAGTAGGGTTAATAATAGGAGCTACTTGTAAAGTGATCTTAAATAAGAGGCGATACAAAGCTTAGCTAGAAAAATTGTTAGAACTTTCTGTATGTCATAAACAGTGTGTCCCGCAAAAACCCGAACCGAGTATGTACTTTCCCGTATCAGTAATAGCATCATGAAAATACCATTAGCATTTTATTTTAAACAAAATTATGATGGTATTACTGTGTATTTCAAATGCGTGTCAAAAATAGTAGAATACCTCCGAAAGCTAGAGAAGCGGAAAAAGGCTACAGCTGGAAGGAAAACTGCATGTATGTTGCACGATACCCCGGCCACCCCACCTAAACGATAAGAAAAGAAGGTAAAGAGCTGTGGGACTGTCACGAATGACGTGAAGGATGCTACAAATATCAATCAAATACAGTATCAGAAACACAACGATCGTTTTCACAGAGGCAAAAGCAAACTTTTCTACTCTTCACTGAAAAAAAATCCATAAACGTTCTGCACTCTAGAAGACACAAGCCAAGGTTTTAGTTTCGAGGGGAGAATGAAGAATAGGCTGCTAACCTATGTAAGACGTGAGACGTTACGCTCTCTCGGGGTTTTTTGGCCGAGTGCTACACTGTCTCGTGATCAAGTGCAATACGGGGAGAAATTGCCGAAGAATATCAAATTCTGATTTAGTTTACGCCTCCCTAATTTCAACAAGGTGATTCCTAGAGGGGAAAGTGCCATATGTTTTGAAATTCAGGGAACGGGAAATCTACGCTCAAGGAGTATCCCCACTCTGCGTTTAGAAACAACAATATGGAATGAAGTTTTGAAGAACGAGAAATGACGAAAAGTAGAGTAACATAGACAGAAAAATGGTGTCAGGAAATGAAAAAATATGGTCCGCAATGAAACAAAAAGCCTGTTTTATATCAATAAAAAGGAGCCAATCTAACCTGCAGCCCTGAGCAAACTTTGTTTGAAGTCTCCGGAATTTGCAACCAGCATTTCACTTCACGATTCAAAATGTGGATGAGAAATTCTTTATATACAAAAGAAGATCTCAAAGCTTTCAGATATCTCTCAATATTGTACTAAAACGTCCGATCTTTTCGACCTGATTATTACCTTAGTTTATTTTTAAATGAATTAATGGGAAATAAATCTGAATACTTCTGTTAAAACTGATAAAATCCATTTTGATAACACACTTATTATTCTGGACGTCATACAAAAGTGTCAGTTCCTTTTAAAAAATACGAACAGGAAAAAACTCTACTGGCAAGATAAGAGTTTAGGACAGTTTTCGTAGACGCAGTCGTAAGTTAGATTCTCATTTCAGAAAAACGATGGATCCAATTTTCGTCATTTCTTTGATGATGAACTTGCGTTTTTGAAGAGTCAGTTGTGCCATGTTTGCTGATTACAATAATCTTCCCTCCTGCACTCTTAATGTTTATACTTACTTTGAGGGCATACCAGATACGTAAGAAAACATCGAATTGTGTCCTTTCGGATGTTCTATGTTATGATCTCTAATTTCTTATGTTTAAAAATTTATTCGAATTTTAAAACTTATACATTTTCAGCAACCACCCTGAACGCGTGCTCTGCTACGCATGACTAGCGCTAAAAGACAGATTTACTTCACGAACTCACACTTATTCGTCCAGAACTCATTTCGAGTCGTCCATTCACGCACGTACGGTTGTTTCAGCTTGCAAGGCATCATGTCGAAGAACCATAAACATTGTTAACTATTGGGAGTCTCGTACGTTTTGGCAGGGTACCCTGTCAAGGAAACTGAGAACACGCGATGAAAACCAAGACTTTTGATATTGTGAAGAGTTTCGTTACCGACGAGTAGCAACACTCAGGTAGAAAACTTTTTAACAACCGTAGTAAATTGAAGAAATTACAGGGTGTTCCAAAGAAGTATGGTAATCCTTTGACTGACGATTACACGTATGTTTTTTTTACTTTTATTAAATATGTAACAAAGTTTTCTTTTGGTTGTCACATTTGATTATCTTAAATTTGATGTCTTCTTCAATTGAACTCATTAGAATTGTATAAAGTTAAATAATCACCTGCATCAAAACCAAATAAATGAGTACTGCGTAGTCAAAGAGTTAGCAACAAAACGTAGGCACTTTATAGGTACCAGTGGACACGTGCTGGTCGGCATAAATCTGAAGAATTTCACCCCTTCTTTCTTGAGTTGAATTCTCTCGTGCCACTCAATGTTGTCCAGCGCTATGACGAAGAATTTCCTCGCTTCTTTCATGTGTTAAGCTCTCTTTAGCTACTCTCATTAGCTAATGTTTTCTTGCTGTCGGAGTCTTGCTACTTCTCTCTTGCGGTTAGACACATTTCTATCTTTGGTGGCCTCTTTTTCCGGAATTTTATTCTGAAATGTCGTCTATTATCTCTTCAAAGCTTTTCAAGAAAATCACAATTTCGAAAACAATAACTCAAGTTCCAAAATCTTGGGCCTTAAACCCAGTGGTAGCCAGGTTACTGGCCGAAAGAATTTGAAACATTTCTTTTTGCACTATCAATTAAAAATATCAAAGCGACATGATGAATTTCAATAGAGAAAGCTCCATAGAAAATTTCTATTCTTAAAATAAGCTGATTGCGTATTGTGGATACCATAATCAAGAGGGGGTCACACGGACGGAGGGACGGACGGACGGGGCTCCTTTTATAATAGTGATATCAAGTAAGGACTAAGAGATGATACACTATGAATTAAACATCACGAGAGCAAATCAATAATTTACAATTATCCATACGAACTCATCATTGGATATATATATGTATATCTCCGTTCTTCTAAGCGTGACCAAATTTATCATTTATAGCATTTAGTAATCTAGCTCACGAATACTTAACGCTCGGTTGCAATTCGGTGATTAGACGCTCAACCCTTGGACAGCAGCGTGATGGACAGACGTTCAATACTCACCTCAAATTAACTCCAATTTCAGAAACAAATTTTCCAAATTATAAGCATCATATGGATCGCACCTTCATTTACTTTTAAGTGTTATCGAAAATTGAGTTAGTGACTCCTGGTTAGTGGATAGCATCATGAACATCCTCTTAGTGGCCACCGGCGGCTCACGTCGCACTCAGAGTATTCATCAGTAACACCGACATTCTAGGAACATCAAAACTGTTCCGTTCCTCAACTCACATGCACACAACTACACATACATTGTAGACCGCTGAGCGGGCGCAGAGCCGCTAATTTGCATCATGAACGTGAGATTAGAGAGGCAAGGAAACCTGACGAGTGCCACTTAAATGATTTACGAACATTTTATCAGTAGTTATATTAGTAGGATAATGCGGCCTTATCTGAACAAAGAAAGCTTACCTTCTTTTGTGATAGCGGCAGTGCAACAGTGGCAGCGCAACACTAGCCAACAGAGGCAGCGCAACACTAGCCAACAGAGGCAGCGCAACACTAGCCAACAGAGGCAGCGCAACACAGCCAACAGAGGCAGCGCAAATGTGTCAAATATTGTCAGATAGCAATTAAAGAATGAAGATCACAGCCGATGTATAAAATACACGTACTATAGCCCTCGTACACCCGCAGGGCGCACCGAACTCCTTTAAAGAAAAACATCAGTAGGAAATGGACTAGAAATTAATACATGGGGTTAGTGTCAATTTAGCCATCAAACTTAACGCGTAATAACGAGTTTTTGTTTTAAGAGAAGCAATTAATCTACTCTAGATCTTAAAGATGCTCTGACGAGGACAAACTTTCAGCACAATTCCTCCAGGGGTTCTCATGGGAATATCACGCTTAATACAATTCCTAATCAATTCATCGAACGATTTTCTAGACGTTTAAAAGTGCGCAATGGTTCAGAGTCGTTGAAAAATCGCACGTATGAGACAAACAGACCCATAACTACATTGACAATGAAGAAACGCTCTTAACAATACGCAAATTCAAAATCACCAGAGACGGAAAAATTACGTAACGAATACGACTTACTTTTTCACCATTAGCCTAGGGAGCCAACGTCTTCTAGGATAAGGTGATTCATCGGTGGTTGAATTCGGGATGAAGTACTTCGGATGCCAGACATCTGCTTCACTTTCCCGTTTCTCTTTACGGAAGTAAACTTTAACAAGTACATCGGACGCGATAGCTTTAGCACGAGCAGTGGGGTGGTGTTTCATCCTCCGGGACCGAGAAGCTGATCCAACTCGCCTGAAAGGATCATTTACTTTAGCAAAGACCAAGCGGTTCTTGGTCTTGATATCAGCAGGCGAGCCATGACCAGCGCGATGGCTTCTGGACACCTCGGGCGATGGCTTCAAGTTCTCAGAAGCGAGAGGACGGTTCATTGGCCTAGCAACTGGTCCTTGACTGGGTCCTTCCTTCACCTGCGTGACTTCTCCAAAGTGTGGTTTGCCTGAACTAGCAGGCTTAGCAAGAGAGGCTTGTGCAGATCCTTGAGTTTTTGGGTTGACTCTCGCAGATGCTACAAGTTTACCGAATTTGGCAGGACTGCCACGAGAAACGTGACCAGATCCATGATGTTTAGATTTGGCATCAACGATCTGTAATCTGTCCTTTTTAGCAGATTGGACCACGTTTGACGAGTGCCGAGTTGGTCTAAAACGTCCATTCGGAACTTTCAATTCAGGATGATCATACAACGTTTCATCTGAATTCCACGAGTCCGAATCTGCTTTAGAAGGGGAATTTTCATTCTTAAGACACTGGCTGCTACTGGAAGAAGGCGAATCTTTACTTCTACTCGCGAATGATGTTTCTTTCATAGAAACGTCCACTCTAGCTGGAAGTGAATCACCATCATTCAATTTTTTGTCAGCCTCGCTTTTACCAGAGTATTCTTTGAATGATAAAACTCTCTTTTCAATGTCTGCATCGCGCGGCACTTTTCCTTCATCATAGTTAGCGCGCAACGCCATTGCCCTGTCTGCCATATTTGAAATTTAAATAATGATTTTTAGTCAGTAATCCAAAGATCATCAACAAACGCTAATGAATACCTTTTCAACACAACACACTTTAATAGCTTTCCACGGAAAATTCATTTCGATGATGCGTTCTGAGAAAGTGCACACGTTAACACGAGCAAACCACTGTAAGGTATGCCTCGCGTCTGACTAACGGGTGTCAAATCCCGAGGGCGACAAATTTTCTTATCTGCAGAGGATCTGGCTGCATAAACTGCTAGCCTGGCCGTGATAACAAGATTAGTGGCTACGCTGCAATCAGATCTCTTATCGGCCTGTGCCTAAAGCAACGTCTCGTTTGTTGAACAAAATAATTAATATTCCTTGACACACATAGCGATAAACTCTGAGCAATAGTCGCGCAATCGCATGAACGAAAACGTAGCCGTACCTCAGGCTGGTGTGCGAGTCGAAGTGACATTATTCCGAACAAATTCAGCATTCAATTTCATTGTATTTTTTTGCTATGCGAGAATCTGAAATGTAAATGGCAAGGTAGGTGAATCGTTTAGGTGAAATTTAACAAACTGCAACACCATCTCCCCATTAGGTAATCGTTTCTTTGTCTGCTAATTTACACATCGAAAGTAGTCTCCCGCATAAGCCTTGCATATTCAAGGCCTAAAAGTACCTTAAAAGGGCCCCTACTTTCGCTCCAGCCAAAAAATTTCACATGAAACGAAATTTAAATTCTCATAAAGAAAATCTTACGAATCGTAGAGTTCTAAAATAATTTTCAGACATTTGCGTTAGAGCTTGACACGTACGAAAAGTACCAATTAAAACAGTGCATAAGAGTTTGTTATTTACTTCTGTTTTGTGATCTAATCGGTGAAAAAGGCCACCGTTTTGTTTTTCAGTCTAAAAACTGTTTTAACATATTTTTTCATAATCATTAATATTCTAGCAGGAATAATGCATTTGAGGGCATTTGACATACCTAAATTTGTTGGCGTTCCGTCATTTCTTTTCATGTCAAACTATGTTAGAATTGCAAAATGTATATTCTTTCAAAGCGCTGCCTAATTTTCTATTTTCCCGCTCTCGTTGCGTTAGGTGTTCACTCAACAATTTTTACTATTTTTGAAGCCCACAATGTATTTTTCGTTAATATGAAACAGCAGTTATATTGTGATAGGAATTTCATTGGTCTTCTTATTTTCTATAACTAATATACTCCTACATGCATTTTCACATGTTTATATGTTTTTGAACGGTTAATTTGACAGTACAGATCATGTTTAGAAATCACTTGTCGTGAGGAATGGCATGGTCCATTGACACACCATTGGCATGCTTGAAATACATTACCAGTTTAAGTCTCGACTTGATAAACGGTGGCAGATTGGAGGAATTCGTAGAGTATGAAATTATCTTTTATGTATTGCAACTTTGTTGTGATAACTTTTACTGCAAATAAAGACCTAAATGTCTCAAAGTTTGTTTCGGTCGATTTCCCAGCGATATGAACGAGACGTTGAGAAGCAATGGCGTACCGGGAGCACCAAAGAAGCCATAATGCACGAGCAACATAATTTCTGTCTTCCATTCGACAAAAAGTTCCCTCACATGCAGGGAAGGCGTTGTTTTGATCGCCTGCTTCGGCACTATAATGCTAAGCCTGTTCTCCACATTCCTGCGTTTGACTTCAGAGTATTTGTAGCTCTGCTACACCATGCAACACTCCCTCGCTCGACAGAGCAGACCGTAAAAAATAATGCCAATTTCAACTGTGAAAGCGTTGGACCTAATCAATGCATTATGTGCATCGAGTAGTATCCTGTATACATGAACCGAAATAAGGGTATCATGATTTCTTCCCGATTGATCATTGGAAAAAATTTAGGGGTTCGCGTGAGTTAAGAATAAGTCGATTATTTAATTTTTACGGCATTTGTTGTACTGTGGTATTAGGCATCATTGCTTGAGATGTGTCTGCACTCGAATACTATAACAATTTTTACCTTTACTGGCATCACTAGTTTCTGGGAGGAAACTAATTCTACGTAGCTTTTGGTAATACGATACCGCGCAAGTTTACTAGTTGCTGAGTTGCCTACACACCGGGGGACTCGAACAGTTAACTCAAAAAAACAAAAATAACGAACGGCAGACAGACGTTAAGGTTACATATCACAGGTGCAAATTCGAAATGAACTCGAGATAAGTTTTTAGACACGTTATAATATTCAGTTTTCCTCGACGAACTTTCAAGTTCGACAAAATTGTAATCATCTTATTTTGACGATGGTTAATTGGATCTTGGTATGTTTTTGCACCTACGCGTTAACATGAACAAAAATGAGAAAAAAGATGATGCATTGCCATTTTCTAGAGTAAACATTTCTTTGTATTGTTTGATGTTCGGAGAAATTTCAATTGCAAAGGATTTTCATTGACAAAAAAGAGAAGCCTACAAATACTGATACATTGATTTCTTAGCTTTATCAGATCTCAGAAGAACAGCACTGATCGGTTTCCGAACCCATGATGCAGCGTTACACGCGCGCTTCAAGGGAATATTGCACACAAGTCTTATTGAGCTTCAACCGACAGGTTTGAAACTCTTGCACCAAGTTGTGAACGAGTGAAATACCGTTGAGTCGCAAATTATAGCCAAGTCCAAACGAGAACTTACCTTACCTATACTCTTCGTGAACTGGTGAATGTTTCAAAGAAATCGGAGTACTCGTCGAATGAGCATTGTGGGATTTTTTTTAGGTTTTTCGAAAGAATTATTTCCTATGATAATCAACACTTGTGAAGGTTTGCAATGCAGATCAATCAACGTATGTTTATTACAGCACCCTGTTCTTCAAATTTTGATTTTCAATTCAAGTTCACAGCTAAGAACACTCTTGAATTGGGCATAAATTTTTTGAAGTATAATATCTTCTTTTTGCCACACATAAGTTAAATTTACATTGCTAAATGGTGTTCTAAAAATATCGATTCCTAAAATTCCGCAAGCAAAAACACAGACGAATATAAAAAGCACAATAGTCTTACTAACAAATGTGTCGAAAGGGAAGTTTCAAATTTTAGCATCACAGTCACGTCATGAGAGTGATGGCTTCTCTACAACGCTGGCATCAGAGTAGTGTACACACACGCTAAAGCTAAGGCAAAAAATTTGACTTGAAAATCATGATCACTCTATGGCACGAAGTGCTTTTAGTGAGTCTGAAGTCGAATTTCGATGACATGTAAAAGTAGAAGATATCTTCGAGAAAATATTTAACACCTACAAATTACGGATAAACAGTATTGACATAATACTGTAATAAAATACGGTTGCCTGTACTGCTGCGAGACAATGTGATTACATTCCTTACGATCTACAGACGTTTTCTACAAGCAAGTAATGAGAGAGAAAACAAAACTAAGTTAGCGAATCTAATCAATACATTCCTCGAAAACAACAGAAATTAGTACAAATGTACTTGAAATCTAATGAGACTCAGGGGAAAATAGTACGCTAAGACGAACAATTTTTTACAGTAGAAGAAAATAAGCGAATCTACGATGTCCGCGTATTGAAGTTTCTAGTGGCAAAAATACTGCAAACAAATTTTGCATAAACTTATCAACACAAGTCCATAAAGTGCACTACAACAGAACTAAAAAGCACTCGTAACAAAGTGCTCGGAGAAATCTATTATAGATGAATCTACTCGTATGTACAGATTACAGTGATAGAATTATCTCGATTCACTTAGAAATACTGCGAACAGGTGAAAACTTCAACAAACTTACTTCGATATTGGCGAAGCAAAGGAAGAGAACACGGTTCAGAGTAGCTATGAGCATGCATCTGAACCTTCAAGCGGAGTTATCTGAGTGCCGGCAAGCAAACTATTACATAATTTCTCCTCCATGAACGATGAAGGAATGTTGGAAAAGGAATTGTTAGCTTCAGAGTAGCACACATAAAGCATTCTCTCAAAATGCAAGGAAAAACAACAGCTGGTTTTACGCTGCACGAAGCGTAAAACCACTCTGTGCATGGTTGTTCGACTTGACTCGTGCGAAGTTTTCATGCAAGTGTTGCGAAACAGCTATTGATGTGCGATGACGAGCTTCGGCCATGTTTCCGAGCCGTGTCGAACAAATCTTTCCGCACAGGCATGAAGAGAGTGCTGCTGTACCATGCTTCTATAAAAATACGTGACTTGAGTTTAGAATTAGCTCATACCAAAGAAAAACTTGCCCACTGCTTCTTTTTGGCTATCCAACATGCATCAAACTGCGCGTGGTTATGTTAGAGGTATAAGCTGGATAAAAGATAACATGGACAAGCTTTTCTCAGATTTAATTAGCATTCGTCACGATTATGCCACTATGACTTCAATATCAGTGGTGAACACTTTCTTTGACGAACAGCATGCTAAAGCAGCACCTCGAGCAGGTTAGACCGAGAGCAACCATGAGCGTGAAGACCAATGCAAAAGAAGGCAAGAAATGTATAATACTCAGGACTCACTGAGGTCGATCGTCACTCGCTCCTCTCCCTTCACTGAGGGTAGCAAGCATGACGCGGGACCTGAAAATGGACGAGTTTTAGCGACAGCGTCCGCTCGCTCGCGCTGCCTCTCCAAACTTCTAAAAGCTTTTCCTGGCGATGTGAGGATAAAAGAACACAACCTCTCAGTCATAAACCAAACTGACCTCAGAATAGAAGGAACGTAGAAAATTGTTCAAGAAAGTGTGTGTGTGAATACAAGAGCAAAGGCGTTCAATCCCGATGAGTGAAAGTGATACCCAAGTAAAGAAGATCACTGTGAAAGATAGAGTAAGCATTGCGTAGTAGATATTTGTAAATGAATAAAAGTTATTCCTGTTGACTTGGCTTCATTATTTCACAGTCTTGTCATGGCATCAAATTCCCTGGACGTTTCGGCTAAATTAATGTGCATGCATATTAAGTATTGCCCCACGATCTGCTACAAGTTCAGTGTATACTGGCTTGGAGGAATGCTCTTGGCACTTCAAACGTAAGTTTAATTCATATCTTTCCACATTATCAACAGGAAATAATATGTAGTATCATAGGAAGTCTGACTCGTCATTTACGTCATATAATTAAGGAAGGAAGTCAGCATTTGGATAAACAGGTAAATATGTCAGTGATATCGCTGCAGCCAGCTCATACTACTTGCCAGATGTCTGTCCTTGAAGCAGATTACGAGTGGCCTAATATTACCAAAAAGCACGAGTTGAAAACGAGATCACCACAAATAATATCTTATCAATCACACAGGGGAAAATGTGAAGGTAAGCATCCCAAAACCAAGAGAATTTTTAAATTTCGATGTCTGTGTAAGTGTATTTGTTAAGTGATCTGTAATGAAGTTGTCCACTCTTCAATGGTTTCAGTCGATTTTGTATGTTGGTGCAAAACACAATACCATTTTACATTCTGTGTCGAAATAGATCAAGAAATCTCGGAACAGCAACACCATTGTCTTCCACTTGTAGATACCTGAAAATAAATGGAACTTAGTCCTGGTTACATAATTTCTTATGCTGGTCAGAGTGCGGTACTAAATCCATTGTATTGAAGCGTGGTGGTATTGCTTCAACAAACATCACTGAAGGTCCAACTTTCGGTCGACATATAAAAATAAAGGTTGAACCAACAAAATCTTCAAACTCCAGACCGCGCACCACTAACGTAGTACTACCGACGACTGTTCTTGTGACCATCAATCACCAATAGATATAGAAAAATCATATTTAATACTAATAACAAATATGTTAAAACTGTTTTTGTGGAAATCAGTTAATGACAAGTTTTGTAATGCCATTCCAAAAGTCAAGTTACTCACCAAAAAAACAAGCATTCAAGACTCCTTTAATGCCTCTAAGTCAACATCGTGGGTTTTGATTTACCCACCAGAGAAAATAGACATATTTTCAACAAAATTTAAAGCCTGAGCATTATCACTACTATCAAAAATGTGAATAGAAATAGCTTATTTGTAAAACCTCATGCGAATGATCACATTTCTAGTCAGGGGCAGTTGAAGATAAGTGAATAAAAGCAGCAGCTTATAAAAATGTTCAAGCTTAAAATGTGTAAAATAATAGGTCTTATCAACACACTCGCGAAAAATGATTAAATTTAAAGATAAGAAATAGAAATAAATGCAAAGTCCGTATTCAAATGGATGTCAATTTCCGATTATGTTGTGGTCCATCTCTCAACACACGAACTGCATTTCTCTTGCGAAATAATGTCATAAGTCCTCTTTTCTTCATAGCTGCGAGTCAATAATTTTTCATTTTTGGGGCAGGCATCAGAAGAATCCTGCAATTTTGCGCTCATGCGAGTCCTCCCTCTGGTGTCACTTGAATTGTATGAATTTCTATTTGCTTGAAATCCCTGAGTGGCTTTTAGAAGTGTCCAAAAAATTTCATTTATATTTTAAGCAATGTGTTTACTTTTTCTGGAACAACATACAAATCTTCCAGTACGATTAAATACGCTAGTTATTTCATTCCAGTACGGAAATATATCACACACAAAGCATGCATACGGAATGGTCGTCATTTCTAACCACCTCACACTCCGGTTAGAATGGATTCATCGCTAAACTTCGTGTTGCAAACTTGGCTTCGCGACCAAATTTCTATAAAGTATCACCTAATTTCGCATCCGTCAACAGTGGACGATGCCAACGTTTCGTTGATGGCCACTGAAAAGACCTTGTGACGGAACAGGGTTCGGCACACTTCACAGCTTTGGTGAGTAACGAAATTTGGCGTGGCACACTTTAGGGCGCGATGTGGTCTGTTTGTCCATTAATTGGCAATGAGGGATAATGGCCTACACAGATCAGGCAAATAGGCTTTGCAGTCGAGATTGCAGCATCAGAATTCTCGAGGCCATGAAGACTCAAGTTCGCAAGAGCACCGCACAGGGTGTCCCTAAAAAATGTACTCATCCTTTTGCCAACGATTATTCATGTCAGATTAGATTATTATTAGTTAGTTTAAGCCACCCTATCCGCCACAAAGGCGATCCAAAGAGAGGAATGAGGAAGGCACCATTTAGTATGGAATTAAAGGAACGTGGAATCCACGCAGAAAGAGCATAGAAACAGTAAGTTGAGAAAGAAGATTATGAATCAAGATTAAAGTCGAATAGAGTAGTAGGTGCTGAAAAACTGGACAGCAGTGAACCGAAAAAAGATGGCCCTTAACATAACAATACTTAAATTCATCGAAAAGAAGGCCTTCCTTACTCTCAACTCGGGACTTCACATTTTCCCTCTGGGAGTGCTAATTCCCATAGATACAATAATTGTATCCCCATGAGGGGATTCCTCATTTCATGGATATTTCTCATTTCATGTATATGTTTCAGGTATAAATAAGTTTTCTTTTATGACATACATCTATCTTAAGTTTCCGATTCTTTTCTTTGATTTAATGCAGTCCACACAGGTGTGTTGCACAGGTGCACAGGCATACCTGGGAAATTTGTGGGAGAAAACTGTAACCATATTGAAATGACAAGGGATTCTATCACATATTACTTTGGATTCGCTGACTTGAAAAGATGTGCAGGAGCACGAGACTTGACAAATTTTATTGAATCAAAATTACATGGTCCACATCTAGAAGCAATTCAATTGAAATGGAAAATCTATTTCATGCGCAACAGGTTGGTCACTGTGCATTCTCAACGGTGAACATTCCCTTTATTCTGCACGTCGTTTTTTCCATATTAACGTTATTTCTGATTCGGACATTGGCTCAGACTTTAGCTCTAAAAATGAAAAATACTATATATATGTCATTCCATTAACAACGATACTCGTACCATACTGCATTAAGGTCGCCTTCCAAAGCTTAACTAATTTGAATATTAGCAGAAAAACTCAGTTCCAACAATTGAAATACTTGGGTTTCGTGTGACCCTTGCTGGCTGTGATTGCGTAAGGAGTGCGAGGAGTTCAAGGGCAACCATTTCGTCGAAGATTTTCGGTAACTCCAAGCTCTTCCAACTGGCGAAAGTGTAATAAACTATTGATTTTCAGTAACTTGAAAATTACTGATTTTGTCTTGCATGGCTTGAGAATAGCCAGCTGCACATGGTACATGGATTATTTATTTTCCAACGTGTACCGAACAAGAGCAAAATTACCAGAAAGTACGCAGGTTATTAGACATTCCTAAACATTTTCGGTATGATTAGATTAGATTAGATTATAACTCAGTTGAAGCCTTCCTAGCCCCCAAAATTTTCTCAAGAGAGAAAGACAATATTTATACGGTTTGAAATTTTCCGTTGTCACGTATGTCAAATGCAGAAATGCTTGATGTACATCCCATGGGTTCGTACCCAAAGACAACTCGCTTAACAAGTTTGATGTACATGCCATTGGTCCGTACTCAAAGACAACTCCACTCCAACAGTAAATTGACTACTGCTCTTATCTCATACCGAGGGCACCCACGATTGTTCAGCTTGTGAATGAGGACAAATTCCACAGCTTGTTATTGTGCAATACTTTTCATATTTGTTTGAGGTTTTTAGGCCAAATGCATATGAACCAGCTACAAGTTTTTAAACAAAACACACGTTGTTTTTTCAGAGTTCAATTCTACGAACGCTTTCCTTGCCTTCGCCCGAAATGAAGACGTGTTCAGAAATCAACTCGAGCGGTGCAGTTTCTATTCCGTACAGGAATTAGTAATTCGTTAGTCACAGATGCTAGTTTATTACACCTCGATAGTCTTAATCAGTAGTTTAAATATCACACTTTAAAGCTCACGGTAAGTGCCAGCTACCTTCACCTGATAACAGTGCTCAAAACGCACACAACGATCGAGTCATCAATTTTCTCATACTGAGATTGTAGCCTCGGGGTTTCTAACATTCTTCTGTTTGCCCGTGGTAGAAAAACAGATGTGCACTTTCAGTATTTAAAATGCTACGCTCTGAGAAGAATAAGAGTTCTTCGCGAGAAAATGAAAAATGTGATGTTTAAATGATCTTGAGGTTATTCCGAATTAAAGCTTACTGTTCCATGTTCCACACATGTGGTTTAGATGATACATTATTGAGTTGTGATTACGTTTGAAAGCAGAAAATGGTACTCACATAAAATTGACGCCATGAAATAAGTGTGACTTGAACACTACGTGCATAATAAATCGGTAGAAAATTGCCATCTACATTATAAATTATGTCGTATAATATATCAATTTTTATGAACTTTACGCTTAGGAAACAGTAGATTAGCAAAATGGTGAATCGAACCTTGATTTTTTTGAAGCAGTAGCTTATGCTTAAAAAACCATAGGTTACAAAAGTTAATTTTGAGTTTCTTCATTTAGATGTTTGACACACTTTTTTCATAATTTTAAAATTCCCTTTCTTATTCTTTCTCCGCAAAGATGATCATTTTGACTTACATGTAATTTGAACGAATCCTATTTTATTTTCACGTTTGATTAGAATTATATCTTCATAACGGCATATTTGACCGAAAATATATTTAGATGACGTCATGTACTTGCAATAGTACATATTAATATTACTTTCGAACAGAATTTCGTATAAATAAAAATTTACGTGACATGTAAAATTCATCACTCAATTTATCCAGCAATATATAATACGTACACCAGGATGTCAATGTTATCTTTGTGAATATATCACGCAATATTATTATTTTTTTAATCAGGTCTTCGCTTTGGTTAATCGCAGATTTACTATAAACATAAAAGCGAAAAAATGCTTATAAAATAGGTCATTTTATTTAAAAAAATACGAAAGCGATTCGGAGACTAGCTCTATCATCAGTTCTGTAAAATACAAAGTAGGATCTATTCGACGCAAGCATCGCGTTGCGTTAGTAGAATGTGTTGCGTTTAGTTACTCTCGCTTCTGAGGGGACATTGGTAACCAAGCCGGTGTCTTAGAAAGTAGCCTCAATTTATTTAAGTACAATTCAAACTAAGATAGAGTGAGTTATTATCATCGACATGTAAAGGGAGGAAAATGCTGTATATCTGAACAGGAGAAATTTCATGAAGCATTCAAATTATAGAAGCAAACGCTAAAAAGTTTTCTAATAAAAACTCTAGAAAACTTATAGAAAATTATTGAGAAGTGAATCTTCAACTCTAACTAATATAAAAATTAATTTTTCATGAAAGTTCAGGGAAATCATTTATTATTCTTAGTATTTGGAACACCAAAGAGAATATAAATTCAAATTTGAAACAGAATTAATGTGTATATTATCTATCCTAATGTAAAATGGCAGGAAAATTGTATTCTATTTTATGAAAAGATCAGAACTTTTACCAACTGCGAGCAATAAATTTGTAGAATGGTTTCTCACTGTTTACATACAGCCAAATCGTTGTTGCAGTGAGGGTCCTGACAAACTTAGAAATAATACAATAACTAGCAGAAATAATGATGCTGCTATAGCATGAGATCTGCCACATTCTATCATGAGATCTATCTCCAGCTAACACTCTATCATGGGGTTAGGTTAGATTACTAATGGATATTACTAACTTCCATACATTTAATTCAGCAAAATACAATTTAATTGATACAGATTAGATTTTTAGATTGTTAGTTAGTTTAAGCTTTCCTATCCTCAACAAATGAGATCGAAAGAGAGGAAGGAAGAAGGCACCATTTAGTATGGAGTTGAGAGAACGTGGAATCTATGCAGAAAGGGCATAGAAGCAGTAAGATGAGAAAGAAGTTCATGAAACAAGATCAAAGTTGAAGAAGAAAGTAGTAGAAGGTGCTGAAAAAACAGGACAGCAGTGAACCGAAAAAAGATGGTCCGTAACAAAATAAAATCCTATGTCATTTTAACAAACAGAAAGCCTACCTAACCTTTAGCTCGGGCCCACACATAGTCCCCCTGGGAGCGCTAATTCCCATAGATACAATAGTTGTATCCCCCTGAGGGGTTTTAATTGATACATCTCAAACTGCAATTGGGTAAGAGATATATGATGATAAGCCTCACGCTATAGTAGCACCAAAATAATTCCATGCAACAAAATCACAGGAAGTACTTACCGTACTGTAATTAAAATTGATGAATTTAAAGTATAGAGCCTCCGTATTAGGTTTAGCCTCCGTAACCACAACACACATAGGTGTGCCTAAAGCAATAACTAGAAGGGCATCATCTAGTTCGAAAACAAAAGAACTGGGCATACACGCGCGTAAGGTATGCCCTCACACCCTGCATATGGAGACAGCAAAATTCGAGAGAAGGTAATGAAACAAAATTGCACGTGCACAGACGTGTGCAGTAGCAAGGATTCAAGATTGGAAAACACTTGAGATTGTTAACAAAACCCATACTCAATGTCGTAATGAGCGTTTGAGACATAAAGCGAGGAAACTGAGACCTCTATGTTTTTGATCAAGGAATTTAATTAATGAAACGACTGCTGTGAGAGGCTAGATCGACAATTTTTTACAAATTATATTGCGAACAGCTTGACAACGCCGCTCGTGTTCCATGTAAAAAAAATATATTCTCTGAAAAATATTTTTTTTATGGCAAAAACTATGAGATTGTATTTAAGAAGTAATTCACGCAGCTGAGCATTGTTTAAATTTCGCTTTAATTTATGTTCTTAGAATCTGGATTTTTAATTTGATGGAAATATGAAATGCAAAAAAGTTAAATGAAAAAAATATGGGTAACGATGAGCTTTTGCACTCAGTTAGTGGGACTCGTAATTCCGTAACAAATTCAGTAGCCCACCAATGCATGAAACATTGGAAAAATAATTATTAAACATTGTAACAAGCTGTACTGCCCACCAGTGTGAGAAGCACTTAACCCATTAATGTAGCGAGCTTTATACCCCAGTAATCTAGCCACTGCGTAACTCCCACACTTTACAAAGCCTCCCATAGCTTTCCTTTCGAGCTGAGCCAGCAAATTTGGCTGCATATCAAATTTGAATTCTTTTACCACAAGATTCATGAATACAGAAGAGGTTAGACCTTCAAACTAGAATAAATTCGACGGGAACATAGCTCGAGTTAGTTAACATAAAAGCAAAATGAAATTTTGAAATTTGGCGAGTGACTCTACAGAAAGGCCATGAAATAGTATTTGAAAAAATTTCCTTGTCACTCCCCGGGTTATTAGGTTTTACGATTGTTGTTAATTGTGAAGAATTTTTCGATATGTACAAACTATATAAGCTCTAAATGCAAGACTACTGCTGTACTGTGAGGTATTTTACAAAGTTTGATTTTTCATATATCATGAAAGGCAGCTTTCAATCATGAACTGTAAATCCTCATTTTTCAAATCCTTCATCTTTCGTCTGATGTCAAATGCACGACTGAATATGCGAGATGAAAAACTTAAGATGCTCAACATCCTACAATCGGCTCATAATTACTATGTAGTTATTATTTGTTTCTGTAAATTTGCACGCTTGAAGATGTGCAAAAGTGAACATTCATGTGAAAAATATACTGAATGATTAATTAAATTGCGTGCTGATAAATAGCCAAACTAAATATCCTCAGAACATAGTCACTTTATGTAACGTGCTAAGATAGATCAAAATAAAGTACTTCCATAAAATGTAGTATCGCTTTTATTTATAAGAAATCGATGAAATTCTCGATCGTTTTCGGTTTTTATTCCATCAGTCAGTTGATGTTGAAAGGACGGAGCCAGCAACACATGTAGACAGCACATAAAATCCAATATTTGAAAAACAAACGCTTACAAACTAATGATATAAACTTAAATATTTATACATTAATTGTATTTTTTTAGATTGTATTCAAGTTCAATTATTTAAAAAATCCAAACAAAGAATGAACAGATATACAGGTGCACTAACTTTTTTTCACCTGTTGACGCCCATTCAAAGCTAACTTTAACATTGAATATGGATAAAAAATAACTTAAAACGTTTTGAGAGCAGTCTTGATCAGAAACAGTGGAATGTTATGCGCATTTTCCGTAGAGTAAAAAATAATTTTCCGAATGTGTATTGTCGATGATGGTTTGATGTGTTTTGTACAGTACAGAAGCCAACCGTCACAGGTAAAGGAAAATAGATCCACTGATGTACTTTGAATTAAGGGCTATAGAACTTGCTACAGTTATTTCCAGGTATCAGAAATTATTCCCTGCCTCTAAACGAGTTATCACGGAACTCATTTGAAATGCAAAGAGAACGGTAATCATCTCCGAACTTCAACCAGTGCTAACCGCAGTGAATTACACTAGGCTCACAAAAACAATTTCAAAGTCCGAAATGAATAGATACAATACATACATAACACTGAAAGATTCCTAACAATTCGTAACTAAAATTAAAGAAATGTAGCTTCTATTCATCACATTAAAAAAAGTCTTTTAAACGTAAACGACGGTGCAAATGAAAGCCTTACAAAATAGAAAATACCCAGCATTTAGTTAAGTTCATTGTTTCCACCTTGTTGAGTTCGAAAACTAATCAACAGGAAGCGGATTGTTTTGGAGCACATGCCTGAACTCAGAGACCGCCATTGCAGCGTTTAAAAGAGTGTAATCAAGATCTGTAACAACACACGGGGGCTGTTTACAGCAGCGATCAGGGACAAAACTTTGCCAGAAGCTTTTGTATAACAACGCAAGGCCTGGGCAAATAAGGTAAAGCTATTCTGACAGGACGTTCTTCCCCGAAATTTCCGGGTTCAACTACATGAAGTTGAACTGATTTATACGGGAAGGATGCACCGGGAAAACAATTTTTACGTTGCGTAATTGAGCTGAGGAAAAATCGTGGTATTTTTTATTTTTCTTCGTGAAAATTATAATTGGGCCGTGGAACCAAGTACTAGGACAATAGCACTGGCTTGTTTGCATATGTTCATCATGAAAAAGTTGCTTGTATTTTTGACTAATTTCTGACTTTTTGCGACTGTGAAGTGAATAGCGCTTTTCTCATTACACAAGAAATTTATACCATTATAAATTTCAGTGCGGTAAACACGCTCATGTGAACAGATGTTCAGAGACAAATTCGGCGTTATTTCATGTTTTTTTTTGCTTCTGAAGCTTAGTTAAAAGACCAAGATGGGCTTCCTAGCGGTTATAGCAGTCACGTGTAAACTATACCAGGTCTCCCTGTGGGATAAATTATTTAAAAACGTTCAAGATAGATGGGAAAACCACTTAACAAATCCTTCGACTGAACGAACTGAAGAAAACAAGCACTTGAGATTTATCCAAAAACCCAAATTTACTAGTTTCACTCTAAAAAAAGCTGTAAGCACTAGTTTCCGAGCACAAGACAAGCACCAGGTTGGGTTGCCACATTTAAACAGCTCAGTTGAAGAAAAAGAAATACGACAAGGAAAGTTCCTAAAAAAAAATTTGGTGCAAATTTACGCATGCTAGATCGAGTTTAACTATCTTGCCGGGGCATCTATAATTTGAGCCGTCCGAACAAGTTTCAGCATAGGACAGCCGAAATTACAGATGCAAGGGCAAAAAAGTTCGCCTTGGGACTTACCCTTCGGACGCGATGGAGGAGTTGCGCGACATGCTCTTCGGTGACATCTCGAAATCCGAGTCGCTCCTGTACAGAAAACTTTCTCGTCGCTGAGGGAAGTTCTGCAGCACGAGCCCTGCTGACGGCGAACTGCCGTCCAGAGGGCTGCGGCCTGGGGATGCGCCATTTTCAACGTCAAAACTGAAATGAGAAGAAAAAACCATCGTCAGATTCATCTCTGCTACGAATACTTGAATAGCTATCGTGAGATTCATCACTACTACGTGTATTTGAATAACTATTGTGAGATTCATTTCTGCTCCGAGTTACCTGAACAACCATCGTGAGATTCATCTCGGCTACGAGATGAATCTACGATGGCTACGAGATGAGTGCTGTATACGATAGTGTACGATATGAACTGGAGGATGTAGACGATTTATCGCATTCTGTCTTTCATGAGTTAATAGGAAAACGTAAATAATAATTACGAATTCAAAAAGAAGCTGAGCAGAAATTATAACTTGGAATAAAGTGTTTCATTGGTATTGAATAATGAGACTTTGAATCAATTTCAAATTTCATGGGGATGTGTTTTCCCGAGGCTAGTGAATGGGTTAAAATGAATTACATGATTGAAATCGAAACGAGAAAATGCTTTAGCGTAACAGATGTTCGAGGATAAGCCGAGGATAGTTCTGCAGAGCTCTAAATATGCTCCTTCAGTGCTTCAAAACATAACTGACACAAAACTCAATATAAACACCTTGTGAGCACAAGAGAGACAAGAAACTACAGGGATGGAAACTCAATTTAAAAACTTAGTGAGCATAAGAGAGAGAAGAAACTACAGGGATGGAAACTCATTATAAACACTTTGTGAGCACAAGAGAGACAAGAAACTACAGGGATGGAAACTCAATGTAAAAACTTAGTGAGCATAAGAGAGACAAGAAACTACAAGGACGGAAACTCATAAGAAAAACTTAGTGAGCATAAGAGAGACAAGAAACTACAGGGATGGAAAACTCAATATAAACACTTAGTGAGCACAAGAGAGACAAGAAACTACAAGGATGGAAACTCAATGTAAACACTTAGTGAGCACAAGAGAGACAAGAAACTACAGGGATGGAAACTCAATGTAAAAACTTAGTGAGCACAAGAGAGAAGAAACTACAAGGATGGAAACTCAATATAAAAACTTAGTGAGCATAAGAGAGAGAAGAAACTACATGAATGAAAAGAACGTTTTTCTTCGTATGCGATCGTATTGGAAGACGAGCCTCTTGTTTCTCTCACTCGCGAAGCTCTGTTCCCTTCAATTGCAGAGCTCCGCTCAGCGAGCGACAACTTAATTCGATTGGCGCAGCGTCATAAAGATGTCGTGTCTGGGTTGGCAAAGCTCATTAAGGCCACTACAGAAATAGCACGTCTCGTGAATAGATAATGAGACTGGCAAAGATGAACGGACTGCGAACACTTTTCAACTTTTGGTAGAACTTACACAGTATGTCGTGCTTCTCTACATATCAAGAGGAAAATAAATAGCATAGCAAATCAAACCAAAAGACTAACATAATACTGTTTTAGACAGTGAACGTTTCAAGTACTGCATTGGGTAGCTTAAAACAACATCAACTGGAATCAAAGCTAGTATCGATTTCCGAACAATTCTGCATTGAACTGAAGAACTTTTATCAGACATGAACCAATCCACGAGTATAAAATGGAACCTTCCTATCTTTTCATTAAGTTCGCAGCTAATGACGTGGTAGTTGAGCGCGCATCGGTAAACAAGACAACATGGATCCTTATTGACCCGGAAGCTCATGCGAGATGAAAGGAGGATTTGCTAGAGTCTCATCATCAGGGGAGCCGCTCTATCTCAGGGCTCCTTCGCCCTAAAGCTGCTGGAAGCAACCGTGACGTCGACTGATGTAAGCGGTTTCAGTGCGTCGGGACCAAACGAATCCGCAGGACTTAGGGAACACCATGAATGATACTCTTATCTTGTCGGATGGACAGTGCATGGTAGGTCAGATAGTGGGACTCGGGTACCACAATGAATGATACTGTTATCTTCTTTTGGATGGAATGTGCATGGTTGGTCAGGTCGTGGTACTCAGGTAACACTATGAATGATACTCTTGTCTTATGTTGGATGGAAAGTGCACGGTAGGTCAGATCGTGGGACTCAAGGGATACTAGGAATGCTCTTATTTGCTTGATGGAACTGGAGAGGAGTAGAAGACATGTTTACTAGTCGGCCTTGCGTTGAATTGCGCACGAGGCAAAAGACTATACAAAATACCTCAGCGTGTTTGTAACAACGCATTTTGTACTGGAGTGCCGAGTTTTTCTAAGCTGCTCTAATCGACTACTTAGTGAAAGGCTCATTACTGGGTTCATAAATCCCAACCGCTAGCACGTAATTTAGAGGGTGCTATTCAGCAATGAATCTCAATTATGTCTGCTTGAATATCTGCATTGAAAAGCCCTTAAAAGCACGTTAAAATGGCAAGTATTCACTCTTTTGATCTATGTGATGATTTGCGTCAGTGCAGGTGATAAATTGTTTTAATGATACTTAGCATCCATGAGCTTATCTAAAAATGAAGAGGAAGGGTGCAACAACGAAAACGTCAGGTTGGTACAGAAAAATGATGCAGCTAAGAATTTTTGCAAAGCATAAATACGATCTGTCGGGCTAAGAAATCATGACAGAGCGTCAAGGCTCAGCTGTACGCGACGGAGCACACTCTATCGCGTCCCACTTACAGAAGGCAGGCGACTTCCATGCTTCAAGTAACCTCAATAGGCGATGATGAGAGCCAAATCTAAACCTGCCGATTTTAAGGGCTTTTCTGCGCTATTACTTCCAGGGGCCGTGTGATGAGCTTTGCGTTCCGGCGAGGCGCCAACGCAGCTGAATTATAAGAGCCGTCTTGCGGTAGCCCATTTAAACATTTTTCGCTCTTGAAAACAGCCAATTCCGTGACATTTTACACGCTGCAATGACACGTTTCGTTTAATGTTATAATCTTTCATTTCATTTAATGTTGTAAGTTGATGGCATTTACGACATAACACGTGTCGTACGTTTGTCTTCATCATGGAACGGCGGGTCCGCACTTTACGTTTCATTTAATACGCGTAGTTTCAACTCTTACGGAGTACGGCACCCATTAAACATTGGGGGCTTTTTACAGGTCGATGGAAGTCGCAGCATCACGCTTTCTGTCGCATGATGCGTATCAAAATTGTACTAGAAAACATAATAGTTTCAAGAAGTCTACAGAAAACCTCGGATTCGCACAAGTATGAACCATCAAAATCCAAACGTAAAAACGAAATCCTTCATGTATAGTACATAGTATGCAATGTTGGAGAAAGCTAAAAGAAAGCGTTGATGAACGAAAAAATGCTTTATGATTTGTGTAGCCTTATTTTCAGTCTGAACATGCAATTTTCAAAACAAAATTTACTTTGATTTAAGCCACGTGAAAGTATTTACAATGATGGACAAAAATCGCTGAATTAATGAAGGAAGTGATTTATTTCGTTCTACCATAAAAGGTCAGAATTTTTCTGTAAAAAATCAAATTTTTGGAGCAGAATATGAAAAGGGGCGGTTAAAAGAACCGTATCTAGAGTTAATACAAGAATAATTCAAAATACACCATCTGATGGCTATCACAGTCAAGTTAGACCGATCAAGAGAGAGCATTTACAATGCACGGAAAAATAACTTCCCGAGTATCTTCCTTCTGCACTACAAGGATTTTGAGATTACTATAAAGACGACAAACTGATAAATTCTAGGTTTTGTGTGAAAATAAGCTAACTTGAAAGAAAAGATGATTTTTACCCCTTCGCAAAACTAACAATAGAGAAAAATTTGAACAGAGTAGTGTGAAAATCTCAACCTAGGGAGCAAAATGGAGCGCAGAAATTTTCTAAACGTTGGTCAAAAAAGAATTTGTCTTTCAGTCGGAGGAAATGGCCGGAGTACATCGAAAAAAATGCTCTACGAGCTGTTCTCAAAATTTAACAAAATCATAGCATAAGAATGTACGTAGTTTCGCACAAACAGCACTACAGTGCAGAATACAAGAAAAATTTTACAACAGTAACCGTAACAAACATCCCTCATGTACTTAACAGGTCTTGGAAACCAATTCGCAATTTAAACATTGAAGTAAAATTATTATCTGAACACTAAAAATGCAATTTGGATGAAACAATTTTTATAAAACCCAATTCGTTTCAAAGTTAATCTAACGCTAATCCATCCAACTTTACTCCAATACGATTAAAATCAATCCGACTGAAATCCCATCCGACTGAAATCCCATCCGACTGAAATCCCATCCGACTGAAATC
>JACJUY010005321.1:0-15233 GCA_014220935.1 Platorchestia sp. MABIK | reverse complement strand
CTAACCTAACGCTAAGCTAACCTAACGCTAAGCTAACCTAACGCTAAGCTAACCTAACGCTAAGCTAACCTAACGCTAAGCTAACCTAACGCTAAGCTAACCTAACGCTAAGCTAACCTAACGCTAAGCTAACGCTAAGCTGACATAACCTGGCCCAACTACAAGAGTCCAGTAATTGGCAAACTAATTTAGTAGACTTGCACTTTTGTCAAACTGAGTTTGTGGAACTAAACTTGTCCCCCTATGTCTGTCTAAGAGTTTTAATCAAATAGTTTCAGGTGAAGTTCAAGTCCAAGTTTATTTTAGTGCAGCTCTTTGCATCTCGCTGGCTGACTCCTGCTCGCACGAAAGACGCATGCGAGTATTCTCTAAGTAAGGCATCAAGTGGAATCTATATGTACAGAGAGGATACATTTCATGTCAAGGCCACAAAAGCGCCATAACCGCTGAAGCCTAGCGTATACATTGCGTAATTACTCCATACCGCGAATTCCAAAACAAACATTTGATGTTTGTTCTGGCGTTATTGCGGTTGATGCCATTTTTGTCGGAGAATCAATTTTAAAACCGAAAGAAAAATTCCGTCATATGCATTTTTTGGATGTATTCGAGTCTTGGAACGAAAGACTGCTCAAATCCGCTCTCTACATAAACTGATAATAATCATTGACAAGACGCTCCAATGGATTTCTAATGGCCCTAATTGCAACATTTGGGCCCTGACTTCAAGGAAACGCCTTGTGGATCATCGATGCTGCTTCACTTTTCATGACGACAGGGCGTGCCGTACATCATTCATTATTTCGTATCGTACATCATTCATCGTTTCGTATCGTACATCATTCATCATTTCGTATTGTACATCATTCATCATTTCGTATCGTACATCATTCATCATTTCGTATCGTACATCATTCATCATTTCGTATCGTCCTTCATTCATCATTTCGTATCGTACATCATTCATCATTTCGTATCGTCCTTCATTCATCATTTCGTATCGTCCTTCATTCATCACTTCGCATCGAACATCATTCATCACTTCGTACCGTACATCATTGATCATTTCGAAACGTTAAGGCCCCCACCAAAATTGATTAGCTTATTGCCCTAGCTATACATCCGAATAATCACGCCTTGAATAGGTTGAAATAGACGAATTGAGAAATAGGATATACAGGGCCAGAATAGTAAGTTCAGTGGCTTCTAAAGAACTGTAAAGAAACCTCATTCTGATGTAAACAATTTCATGTAACCTAGAACACAACTTAAACGTACGGTAGATAGATCAAATGGTTTTTTAGAACGAAAAAGTGAAAAATGACAATTCAATTAACCATTTTAGGTAATGATGCAAGTGAGAACTGTTTCAATGATGCAAGCGAAAACTGTTTACTCAAGAATCGATTCCGGATTAGTTTCACGTAACACCAATAGGCTCATAAACTACTACGAATATTATGGAAGAGAGCTATTTCATCACAGGTAGCTTCATTAATGCCTTGTTAAAAAAAACATTCATGGTTTTGTGAAAGGCCCCTATAATACATACATACTTTTCCTTGCGGGTATGAGAAGGCATCGAATTCCAAGCCCATCTCCAATGAAGGCAATGAAGGCAATAGTGTTGAGAAAAAATTTTAGGATAATAAGAGAGTGTGAATTGGCTCTAGTTTCAAGTTAAAATGATCGAGATGACCACTCTACAGTTTTAGGAAATACTAGTTATTTACGATCCTTATTGGCTTCATCATTTAAAGTCTTGTTTTCTGAAATTATAAAGGGTAAATAGTTAAGTGTACGCTCACTCGTGGAAGAATGGGTAAACATTGAGACTTTCATTTATTCATTCGTGGTTTAACCTTATTTTCCGCTCAACTTGGTGATTATCACAATGACTCAATGAAGATAAAGTGGCACCGCAAAAACACGGAAATTAGCAGATGAAATTTGCGGGAGGTTTGCACCGCCCGCTTCGAGGGCAATAGACAGCGTAAGCAACTCGATGAGATGAAAAGTTGAAATTAAAGTAAAGAATACGAGACTAAGACACTCGTGTAAGAGAAGGGCGATTGCACGGTACGCTGATCTCTCCCATGAGAGAGAAAGAAAAGAACAAAATGAAACAAAAGTCTTCTTAACTTTAAATGTACACACATAACAGAGTTGTAATGGGTGTTCCTGATGTTATGGTTCTATATCATTGTTCGCTTGAAAATTAAAATGGAGGAAATATTGAAGTTTTCTATCCAAAGTGCTAATAAGAATATAAGGGAAAAATTGGATTGCTGTATCATATTACCAACTTATACATTCATTAAATTTCTGGTTCGGTAGTAAGATGCGATGAGCTGATATATGCTGCGCGTTATAGAGTTGAAGAATGTGTTTCACTTCGATTGATGCTCAAGAGATTATCGTCTGCCACAGACGCTCAATACATTCCTGAAGCTAATATCAAGTTCACTTTGGCGCTGAAAGTCACCAGCGGCAGGAATGCAATTAATCGGGGATTGGGAAACTTTATTGGCAGCTTCATGTACGGAATTACGAGAGTTTTGCTAGACTCTTGCTTCCGTCGGATGGTGACACTTGATGAAGCTGACTCGAGAGTTTTGTATTTGCCGGCACTGGCGAATCCGTAATGAAATCTTGACAGAATGCGCATCGGTTCATTGTTAAATTGAGGTAAAAAGTTTCTTTGAGGATTCAGTGAAAATTAATCGAGAAAGGTCATTGAGTCCCCATGAAGCTGAAAAAACACAAGTGTTACAAGCTACTTAAAAACTGTGCAAATTTACAGTCAACGCTGAACACAACCGGTCCATAAATGTATTACACGCTATTCAAAATTCATCTCATAATTATAACTCAGAGCTCTGAATCACATGCATCTGATGGTGGGGACCACGAGACTACGTGCAGGGTGATTCAAATCAAGCATACTACTGAAGAGGAGGATGGTAAAGTCGCTGTTAAGTACCGATGGCCTGCAAGGCACTCTGTTTGATGTTCTGACATAATAACAATTAGCGGAAAAAAGGAGGACATGATCAAGAATTTTTCTCCAACATCAGACTAAAATGAAAAAAATTTAATCAATAAACAACATGAATATTAACTATTCTTTACCAACACAACTAGGATCAAGGAACAAAAGTTTGAATTTAGATTGTGTGCAAGTTTCAAATGTGAATTTGTGAAATAGAAGCAGCTGACAATTTGTGATTGACGCTCGGGGAAATTCACTGCGTAGTTCAAAGGTTTACAGAGAGTATCGATTAGAAAGTCGCCTACATTTCAAAATATGGAATTAGCAATAACGGCTCGCGCGAGAAATGGAATCAAATAAAAAGGATGTGAAATCTGATTTAAATATCATTGCATGGGACTAGTAGTAATCGTGCGTACTAGCAATAAATTCAGTCAACAATGTTTTTCGGATAAGCTAAAACGGTTACACGCGCACGGTACAAAACATATTTTAAAATGCCAAAAAACGAAGAATTAAAAGACCCTACAGCTCACAACTGTTATTGTATTAACAATAGAATACAAAAAGTGCAATTCAGTTTTAAAAAGATACACCATGAACCCACCGAAAATTAACGTAAGGTTGAAGTAATTTTGGCGAGCACTCACTGAGAAATTTCCAGGAAATCAATCATTCTGTACCGATCGATCTCTGTTCGAACGCGCAAAATTCGATCAAATAGTAATCAACTGTCGATCAATCACTGACGATGTTCTGTTGCACACACAGGCGCTCCATCCTATAGACGAGTTGTTAGGCCGGCGCTCATTGCTTGCTACAGTCTCTTGAAATTATCCCCATTGAGAGTATGAAATTATCCATTATGGAAGTATAACATTATGCGCTATGGAAATATAACAGTATGCGCTATGGAAATATAACAGTATGCGCTATGGAAATATTACATTATGCGATATGGAAATATAACACTATGCGCTATGGAAATATAACATTATGCGCTATGGAAATATTACATTATGCGCTATGGAAATATAACATTATGTGCTATGGAAATATAACATTATGCGCTATGGAAATATAACAGTATGCGCTATGGAAATATTACATTATGCGCTATGGAAATATAACAGTATGCGCTATGGAAATATAACAGTATGCGCTATGGAAATATAACAGTATGCGCTATGGAAATATTACATTATGCGCAATGGAAATATTACATTATGCGCTATGGAAATATAACATTATGCGCTATGGAAATATTACATTATGCGCTATGGAAATATAACAGTATGCGCTATGGAAATACAATATTATGCGCTATGGAAATATAACAGTATGCGCTAAGAAAATAAAACAGCTCCCGTTCACGGCATGTCTACTGAGTGGCACCAGCACTGGAATGAACCGGAAATAAATTAATCGACGAACACAAGAAGATACCTCCAATGATAAGCTGTTGCGGGTACAAACACTGATCGTGCTCCATGATAGTCGTTATGGTCGATAAAATCAAAATCAGGACAAACAGTGAAGATGCAAACAATGTTTTCCACTTTTTATAGAACTAACAATGCCCTCTGTTCTCCTTCGGTTTGGAGCGAACAAAGGGTCCAGAAAAGAGATAAACTTGGGTTATATGCACTCTCGACTGTTCACGTTGTGCAGAAGATTACCTTGATTATGTTGTAAGCTGCGCGATTAGATTCAGTTCAGAGCAGACATGTTTACTGATGCACCAGCATTTGAATGAACGCAAAATTAATTCGAAATGCAACCGATGCATGCTATTGAATACGATAAAAAAACATGAGAATTAGCAATTTTTCTCCAATCCAGGTTACACTCGCAGACTGACTGTGTGCCCGATGGAAATTAAACAGATGCGTCACAATGCTCATCAGTTCCGTAGGCAGCACAGCTGTGGCTCGATCTGTCATGTTGCAACCCAATTCTGTATCGGAATGAATAATTTATTGCATAGATCACAGAAACATTTGTAGTGCGCATCCCAATTATGCTTCACTGCTTCCGCATGAAAAAATTGGTGCTCAGGAATAGGCAGTAACACGGAGAAAATCATTTAGAGCGATTCTTATACATCGTGTAACTTTGAGTTTATTATTTCACTGGGAGTTAATTTCACTTCCATGAAATACTTTGGTTGAAAACCTCAGCGCGAAATTTCCGTAGAAAAGAAAATGATAAAACATTTAAATATCAAGCGCTGACCATTCGGTTAACGGCCAATTGCAAAGAACGCTCGCTCCATTTCAGTCACACCATTTGAGGGTGGGACGAAAATATTTTTTGCTCTGTTACCAAAACTACGCGACTGATCTTGGAAGTCAATCCGTGGAGGCTGACCATACAATCTCCGTGGTTCCAGGAACTCATCCCCAAAAATCCCGGAGGCTCAAGCGATCCCTCTACCAAAACAGAAGTTGAACCCAGGACACGAAACTCGAGCTGCGTTAAACCCCCAGATGAGCTTCGCTTGAAGTAGGCTCGCATTGAAAAATATAGGTTCGCCCAGTGACACCGAACAAATTTTGTGCAGTTCCCTACAACTTTTTCGTTTAAGCAATAACGAAGAATTCATTTGCTATGGAATAATTGCAACAAATTACGCAATTTGAAACAGGAGAATCTACAAAAATATGTGAGCCAGCTAAAATTGGAAAAGCATTTTCTATGAACCATGAAACTACAATCCCCGACACTTAAAGTTTGGTCTTTACGGACACTAGCTCTTTAGTTGAGGAACTATAGCTGGTATTCATAATTTAAATATAATTGAATTGCTCGAATGTTACTTCTACAAAGACTCTAGAACACTAGTCAATACCGCCATCAATACAGTCGGTGTCCGATATTCTACAAAAGGTGTATACTAAAATAAATTTTTGAATTTTTTTTATTAAACGCATGAACCAAATAATTCACTACGTAGCACCAAATGAAACCTAAATTATGGCAGAGAGGGCACGGCATCCCTCCATCTGAGTGTCGGGAGAGCCTTGTCGACTCACTGAAGCGAGCAGCACCGCATAACAAAGCCGGAAAATTTCATCCCCACTCAAGAAATGAGCCCGCATCATGTCCCATAAAGTTGCAACTTCTGGAACTCCTTCCTTTCTCGAATGTGCAGCGCGCCTAATGGACTACGTACTTCGAAGTAGGGATGCTCTCACGACTTCTGTCAAATTCAATGTAAATAATTAAGAAGTGAAATTTGAGCATTTGAAGCCTCATTATGCGTCAACTTAATGCAGTCTGAGTAATTCAAAAACAGCTAAATCATTCTTCGAAATATATAGCTGTCTCCAATTTACACAAATAAAACTTGTGGAAAGAGTAGAAAAGCTAAATGTCCAACGAAGAATGAGGAAGTTCTTTTCACTCTGAAGAAATAAATCAGCCATAAATTCCAGAAAACACAAGATTTTTCATCCTTAAAAATAAATCTTGAGTGATTCTTACGCTTACTCACGTTTCAAAAGAAGTTTTAGAACCCTGGAACAAACAGAGTGCACCGCAGAGTTCTTCAATTGACTAAGAACAAGAAATATGTTTTTCAGTTTGTAAAAATTTCGAACTGCGAGTCGTTTGCTATCGTGGAGGAATCTCGAAAATACTGTATAGGATTCAAGATTTGCCGCAGCAAGTCCGGAGCCTCTTGAGTCTCCATAATGGGATGGCAATTTGACGTTCTTCGGTCAAAAATTTTCGACAAAAACGAAAAATGAGTCTTATTTTACGGGTACTGATATCTGTAGAAGAACAGTGATAGGATAAGTACTTGGTTAAGTGAAGGGAGACACTTCACAAAGAATGGAGTGTAACATTTATCTGGTTCAAGTAATACCTAAACATTACAATCACTCCCAAAGATCTCAGGCAGTATTTGCTTTTGGATTTGAACAACTTTCAACTATTTAGAATGTGCTGATATGTTAGGAACACAGACCAAAATTTGACGGAAGAATGATAGGTAAAATGAGAACTCTATTCGTTACATCAAAGTTACATAAACTGGATGCAAACAGTGTCTTATATCGAAGTACGTACAAAATAAATCTTATGAATTTACTTCGTGCGGGGTAAAATTGCAGTGGTTTTTACGGTGCTTCAATTCATCTGGACTTAGTCAAAAAGAAATCCTCCGGCACACGTGGTGGTGTTGGTTTACATCAAATAGAATGGAAATTAAAACCTTAACTATCTGTGTTTTAAAGCAATTAAGAAAAAGTCCATCACGAACAAATAGAAATAGGATTCTACCATATTTTATTTTGAAAATATATGACGGCTCAAGTTCTATATAGAAGAACGCTCGGACTTTAATAGAAAAATATAAAAAGTTCGCCTTTTGGACGCACACGAAATCGCGTTAATAACGAAATACTTCAATACAAAAAGAATTTTTCGCTTCATGAAAATAAAAATTTAAAAGCTAGTAAGTTTATATCGTCCAGTTGAAGATTCTCTTACCCATTTTTGTTTGTAAATAAAACATTTGTCAGAATACTGTCTTTGATTATAAGAAAAGAAAATACACGCATACTAGACACTATCTTCACTATCTTAAGCCTCAAAATGTCTTAACAGATGTTCGCTCTGCTTAAATCGAAGTGCATGCGTCAAAATATTTAAGATTTTTCTCAGAGAATAGAGATATTACTCAGACATTCCAGGAAATGTTTTTGGTCAGCATAATTGGAGTGAAATATTGGGTGGAGATCCAGCAACTAAGTGGACTCTAGAGAAGACCGGCTCGTTAATGTGAGTGAAAAAAATGCGCTCGTACTTTAGAATAAAGGGCTAAGATCCTTCCTTGATGACTTCAGGTTGGTAATCTAATTACTAGAAGTAGTCACCAAAATTTCTGCACGTCATCTTAGAAGTTGTACAAATGATTTCTGCACGTTTTCTATGAATAAAAGATATGCAGCATGAAATAGTTCCCTGGAAAAGATTCAAAGCTATGCATGGGAGATGCTGTGACGCTATAAATTAATCTGCATATCATGAACGCTAAAAATTGTCCACATCAATTTCAACGTTAGGGTAACTTTGCATGGAATTAATGTTAGTTTAGCTTCAATTAAACTATCTTCTTTGCGTCCTAGCGCTTGCCTTCGCTTCAAAGCGCCTTGCAAAACCCGCAATGAAGTTTTGAACTTTAACATCACACGTGTTATTTTCACCGTGAGTTCCAGAACCTTACGCTAATTCAAGAATAATGAACTAAGTCGCCCAAAAAATTCAGAGGATTTTGTCAGCGCGGCATGTCTTTCATAATGGCATGAGCCGAGTTTCAAGGGGAGAATTCATCAGCTATTCTTTGTATCCCTGATGTATTTATGAGCCTCGTACACCTAAGCCAACACTCTCATGTGATTAAGCGCTCTTTTTCTCTCAGCTTTCCTTTGTCTAGCGCCGCCGTTATGGTGTCACTGAATTGCGCGGCGTCATAAAGAAGAGTTTCGAAGGCTGTGCAAAACCTATCCGAAATCCTTCTTTTTGAACGAGGCTGATTTCATTAGCTTGTCCGGAATCATGTCCATCTCGTACTTCAGGATACACGAAATGCATTTTTTAGCACCACAGCTGACTGAATGTTAATGCCAAAAGTGCATTTCAGTTTGAATTACATTTCGCAGTTATGAGAAAAAGTTCGACGGTGAATAAAAATATATACTCGGCACTAATCATGGTACGGGCTTATTGAGCTCGGCTTGCCGCATGATTTTTTTCAGAACCATGGCGTTCGCGCAACATGCAGCGTCTCACTTCGTTATAGAAGGTTTGTTGTGCTGCAGTGCAAGGATTAGAAGCATGAACGGAAACAGATGTGCGATTTTAAGTCACCGCGCATTAATTTATAAATGAAAGCTTGCATGAATGATGAATAAAGAGATTAGAAGTTATGCCACTATTCCTGTTCAGTTGCATTTTTTGGGGCGGAAAGAATCTTGCAGAGTTTTTTTTAAATGATTTTGTATTCAGTGTCCCTCATAACGAACACACCGACGAACCTCACACTTTAGGTAAAATGCTATTGGTTCTCGGGAATCAGCTATCTTGGCCTAAAAATACACCACATATTTCTAACCACTCGAAATGAGTCTCGCCGACGAGAAGGATGCTTCTTAATGTCAGTAAATTTACAGACTAAGAATTCTTCTAGAAATTCTTTTTTCAAGAGTGACCGAGTGCTCTTATTTGTTCTAATTATACTATTTGTTGCCTATGGATGCTGGAATGGTGTTTACAATAATGAAGCTAGGGATTTTTCATGTGAAAAAAAAAATCACAAGTACAAAAAGCACTGCAGAGAAACCTAAGTCATATATCCCAAAACTCGAAGCAGAAGTTTACGTAACCCATCCTCGATGCGACGCATGTAGGGACAAAAACAAAGTGTGATTTTAATAGCTCACTTTACAGAGTTATGGATCACACAAGATGAACTGACAATGCCCAGCGAAGTTGCACTGCGACATTCCTTCAAAGGGGCTTCAAATGTGATGAATAAAATGAAATAAATTCAATTTGAATGAAGAACACATTACACATGCGCAAAAGGAATGGTGAATGATTTGGATCAGTATCGAGGGCCCAGAAAATGAAGCAATCAATAATTACTGGAAGGAATGCCACTGCTGCGACAGTAATTATCACAGGGCGGGAACATCCATTAACAGCACAGCCAAATTGTAACCTAACTTATGAAATTATTCTACGTTTTTACTGAATGAGAATTGATCATTTACTCGAACCTCGCAAATTCATTTCATGTTTTCCCATCAGGAAATATTTCGTTGATCACACGCTCATAGGACCTCACTAGAGCACTAAATACTGTCAAATGCATTCATGCCAACATTTTAAATTGTTCAAATTACGAGTATTTGCCGAGATGTAGGTTCATTTTTACGGCTGGAGTGCTGCTAAAGCTCGCATCCCACTAACTCCGTTAAAAACGCCCGCACACAATTGAGCAGCTCAATAAATTTGATCAGGAATGAAGCGAGTGGCCGCGCTGTGTCGTTTGCTGGTGAATGTCGCCGTTCAGGCTAACTAATCGCCCGCCACATACGACGTCATTTAGGCTTTGTTTTAAAACGGACCCTGTTAGCCTGGAACGCTGGGATAAAACCGTGGCGAGATTTCAAATTCAATTAAAATAATGGCAGACACACAAATGCGAGCTGATTTTAAATTTTGCATGTAAAACAAAGTAATTTGACACATGTCTGTCCTAGGTATCCCTAATTGTTAGTCTGCTTCTTTCTGAAATATATTCTCTAGATTTTAAATTCATAACCCCTCTATTACTGATATTTTCGCATTGGTTTAGTAATTAATTAAGCATACCTCAAGAACCTAATGTTTCCTCATGATAGCATCTTGGAAAATGATCTGAGGAAATTTCAGTCTAATGCGTATCATGAACACATGGCAACTTGCTACGTTAAAATTTTTCTCGAAACTCGTTTTGAAAATCAACCTATTTTAGTGAGAAGATTGCTTATCAGGAAATAAATTCAACAACATGGATTGTTTTATCAACCTCTACCTTACACTCTCTCGCGTACGTGTACATGTTCAAAGGTGAGTAAAATAGTATTTGTAAATGTTACAGAGGAAATACTTCACCAATTTATGGTTCTTTTTCACCCAAAGCTGTGCTGTAACGTAATAATTTTCTCCAGAGAAAGCAAAAAGTTTCAAAAGCAAAAAATCCCCAAAACGAAACCCTTCAAAAACGTCGCGTTTTGTCTGGTCACTCGAAAAAATCCCTCGCACCAAAACGGTATACTTCAAAAACGTTGCGTCTGTCCGACCACTCGAGAAAATCCCGCGCACCAAAACGGGGCACTTCAAAAACGTCGCGTTTGTGTAATCACTCGAAAAAATCCCACCGCACTTGTGCTCTGAGCTGCCAGCCCTGGTTGTGCTCATTCATCACTTTGAGCAGAGACGCCCGGCAAGAGAGGCGCTGGAACAGCAACACCTGCAGCCAATAAGGCAGGAACACGTCCCTACACGGCGCAAACAGCAATCACCATGAGCACACAAGGCAATACAAGCTGGTGAACAAACTTAGTCCGATTACAAGGCGTACAGGAGACTATCACAGGCGTCTGAGGGTGATTAGCACGATGCTTTAGTGCCTCTCACACGCATCACATGAACCTTAAAGCAAATGTTTCCTCAAGTCCACGGGTATCGTTGAAGACAGAGGGCAGAAGTCATTCGTACACCCATAACTCAGGCGACATTGGTACCGGGAATTTCTTTGCAGTTTATGAGCCGAGGATAATGTTGTAGGGCATTCGGAGAATAAGGGTGTTGAACGTGATCGCTGATATGTCAACCGTCGGTGTCAAGTTATCTGCGCCTTGTGTTTTCGCTGCCACTGTCCACTCAACTAGCTCACGCAAAGTGATCCCTGATTGCATCTGTCCGTAAAAGTAAAAGCATGGGTTTTTATCTGTCTATGATGGTCACTGACCTCATTTCATTTCAGCAAAACTACTGGAGGATGTCACTGAAGGGACGGTGAGGCTGCTTCGCGGCCACACCGCAGTGACAGGTAACAGATTAATTGCGCCTATAGAGCGTGTTTGAGAAGAAAAGAGTTTCATTTGTTGCCCCGCGCACGTTAATTTGTTGCGCGACAATACAAGTCTTTAAGTAAATAATTATAAAGGATTAAGTTAATTCACGAATATCGTTGAGCATCACAAGGTATGCATGATACGTTCATGAGTTCAAATCAGCAACTGCTCTTCGGTAAAGAGATAAATTATTATTACAATGAACCCATTCACGTTCCTTCCCGCTAAGTTTGGCATGATGAACACGATTCCAGAAGCAGAAGATACGGTAGTAATAACCATTTTAGGCAAGGTAGGCTCGTTGCAGTTGATCGAGCCGAGGAAGATCGTTATTAATTTATTCTGTTGAGGTGCACCTCGCAAAGGTGAAGAAAGCTAAAATGAACGGACACAAACACTCACTTCCGCCGTGATGTGGGCTCGTTTACAATCCTCAAAACTTAAGAGAACCCATGAGTAATTACTCCATTCATACCTCTCCTGCATAAGAACTCCATTGAGTGAGGAACAATGACACGAGCTTGGAAACCACACATCAGACAAAGGCGGCCAGGCCAGGCCGCTTCACGAGCCACCGCAGAAGGACACTGACTGCGACGCGCAATGTTAACAGACAAGGAGCTTAAAAAAGACTTTGCAAATTTCCATGTATTTCAAAAGAAACTCTCTTTTCGACTCGGTAAGGAACGCGTGCAAGAGAATTGTAACCCAAAATTGAAGTGTGCCGAGCTTTAATCGATCAAATTTATCAAGAGTGCCGTCAGAAGCATTGCATTTAAATTATAGAAAACAGGTGTTTAGCGTCGATAAAAAAAAGATTTTACAATATTGAAACAGAACCAATGCTATGACCATTTACCATCCGTATGTCTCCAGCTAGCCTCAACTGTAAGCTTGCGAGAACTGTCTTACTGAGCAGCTCGTTCGGAGGAATTGATTCCATATCTTTTCTAACGCGAGCTTAAGAGTTTTAGTTGTTGCGTGAGCACAAGCTTCACACTCCAGAATAAACAAAAGTCGGAAAAATGCTGGGTTAAAATCATGCGATGGGAAATTCTTATTTCCTTGAACAAAGTCCATTCAAAATGGTCTCGGTACTACCGGTATGTCATGGTTGACATACATGTGAGAGAGAGCGTCATCTTGGAAAATAAACAGGGAGTTTTTGAAATACTTTTTAGCTTATTGAACAGTAGGAGCCCATATGTGTTCGAAATTTGAATTCAAATTCACTTACGCCTTTCATAAGGGAATTTTCACGCTAGGCAGAAGCTCGTTTTCGAAGTTTGAAACCTGTTCTTTGGGAGTTCGCCATGTCTGCAAAGACTTTTCTCACCATATACGTTCTGTCGTTGGAAGAGTAAAAATTAAATTAGATCTTAGTTATTTCAAGGCTCCCTTAGCTCAAATAAGATGTTTCCAAGAGAAGAAGAAGAAGAAGGAAGGTACCATTTAGTATGGCAATAAGGGGAAGGAAGCAACTTTTAAGGCAATCATCTTGTCTCTCTTTCAAAATAAGAAGAGGTAATTTCATACGTACAACTATGATAAACCTGTACGTTATGAAAAGTAAAGATATTCGTACTAGTACCAAGAACATCAGCTCAGAACTACAAGTAAATTAACTAAGGAACGGGAGGCCAATGAATATGTTCTGCTATGGAATGGTGAAATTTGCCGTAGGAAGGGAAAATTTATGGTCGAGACGTTTCCTATTTGATTAAAAAGAAATTTTGGGTAAACGTTGCGTATGAATATTTTCAGTAGGTAACGAGTGCATGTCTTGAGCGCAAAGGGTCGTCGGTGCAATACTCGGCAACGCTTTATTTTACCCTCTCAAAAAAGGGAAAACTTGTATTAATTCTCCATTCGACGCAGACGTTTGAAATAAGTTCGAAGCTAGACCGAATTAACAGACATAGTATCTTATCTTTAATTATGAGGCATTTGAAAAAATCAACGTAGGATGTTATGTTTCAATTGATCGAAGCAAAACATCCTTCCGTTTAGCGTCATAAATTCAATTTAGTTCAGTATTAGTAAGTTCAATGCTCCCTATCAACACACAATGTGATCTAAATAGAACGAAGAGAAAATTCCATTAGGTAAGGACTTCAGAAAACGAGGTATCTAAGCACAAGGTATGGCCTTGTGCATAAAAACAGTAAGCTGAGAAAGAAGTCTATGAAACAAGAGAAAAGTTGAGGATGAAAGAAGTTGGTAGGAAAAGCAAGAAAGGGCAAAGGAAAAATAGCGACGAAGGCAAGATAACTGATAGTCGAGAAGTCTTGAAGGCCTCTCTATAGCTGTGGTAGCCTATCTGTATCACCCACGAGGCACCCAGCGATTCAACCACTCAGTCTAACTCTAGAGTCTAAACCAATACCCTTCCGTCCGCAGAGGATGAAAACCCCAACACCGACCTTGTATAAACTGGGATCTTGTTTTGACGCAGACGTGCTCCCCTTTGCGTCAGAGCGAGGCTTATTAACAACTCGTGTAGCGATGCTGCTCAGGGTGGCAGCCAAGTTAAACACGCGCAAAATAATTGTTCTACTTGAAGCTGTAAAAATGGACATTTTCCCCATGACCAGGGAGTTCTGTTCAGCTCTGGGAAAGTTCTCGCTAAAAAACCGATTTGGTCACTGAACTCAGCGCTGTGGGGGCGTTAAAAGCGTCGTTGAAATGATTTTGTACGGAATTCAATTTAAAATATAATGCAGTAAGAACTCAAGAACAATTGGAGCAACAAGTGTGTTCGTATTCAACTCCGTAAGGGATGGGATGGTGAGGACTCGATGTTTTGAAACATTAATAGTTTTGATCACGGGGAAAGGTGGGGGAGTGTGTTAAATGATCTCAGTAATTTGCGTTCGATAATTATCGGACGCGACTTACTGAGATGAAACTTGTGTCTCTTCTAATTACATTGCGTCATCAATAAATTACGAGAGAAACGATTGCACTCAAATAAAAATCAGAATATTCATAGAACAATGAACCAAGGTAGAAAGGGAAAATTCAATTGCGGATATTCAAAGGGAAATCGTTACAGCACTGTTATATCAAGCGTATAAAAAAGAAAATTATCATTTGATTATTTCGTTTGGATTTTATCGGATTCATAACTTTCGTCGTTAAAATAAAGAAAGCATATTCACAGTAGTAATTATTCAATTATTCAAGTTATAAGAATCCTGATTTTCAGCTAAAAATTTAGACAAGGTTCAACTATGACCCAAGTCACTCTACTAAGGTGTGAGGAGAGAAGATTTTCATCACTTTAATCAAAAGAAAAACACCCCTTCGAATCGCACTGACCCCATTAGTAATGAAGTCACTGAGAGGCTAAAAAGATTCGAGCAAAAAACTATAACACAATTTCTCTGAGAAGACTGCAATTAATTATTGTGTCACACGATCGGAAACAAATAGGTGAGACACAAAGCGTAACGGTAAATATCATTATTAATCGCCCCAGCATCAGACACATGCTTTGCATCACCAGCTTCGAATACGTTCAACTGAACTCTATTCCGCCCGACGGGACTCGCAACAGATTCTATTTAGATTAAAACTTCTATTTTTATAGAACGAGTTAGTCCCAT
>JACJUY010005320.1:23872-61443 GCA_014220935.1 Platorchestia sp. MABIK | reverse complement strand
GGTCATGGTGCAGGGTATTGGTCATGGTGCAGTGTATTAGTCATGTTGCAGTGTATTGGTCATGGTGCAGTGTATTGGTCATTGTGCAGTGTATTGGTCATGGTGCAGTGTATTGGTCATTGTGCAAGGTATTGGTCATTGTGCAGGGTATTGCTCAGAAGTCATTGCTTCTTGCTGACACATTCGGTGAATTTTGGGCAATTCAATATTTCTTCTAATTTCTTCAGAATTACTTCCATATCATTTCAGTAGAAGTAACTGCTAAGTCACCGCATTACTTGCTTCCCATTCATAGTATAAAAACGATGCTTCAATTGAGAAACCATTTTCCAGCGGACCAATAGTTTAGCATTAACGCATCACGCAAGCTGCACATCTAGTGCAGAAGATCAATAAACATTCACGGTCCCAACTTGCTTCACTGCCGCACGGATCCCTTTGGGAAGATCTTCATATTCTCAAAGAAATCTCCACAAAGCCTCTGTTGTGCTACACGGAGCCGTCTGCCGAGGCCGCCGCTCGGCCAAGTCCGGTTTTTTGCGGAGACTTTCTCACTTCGCCTCTACCCGATAGTGATTTAATGAGCGGTTGGCTGTCAAAGCTATTCTTTAAAAGATCAAAGGAATTTCAGTCTTTCCCTCAAGGGAAGATCAGCGGCTGTGATGAATGTTATGAGAGCACTCTGGTAAAAACGCAACTCCTAACGTGACAGATGAGGGAAAATTAATCAACCTGACAAGCCTTTCCCTTGAGAGAAAAGGAATGGGATGCTCTCCGACAGCGCAAGAAAATTCCTTGTTACGAGGCCAAAATGTTTCCAGTCACAGAAATGAAAGTAAAAGCTTTCTCTCTTTTATATCAGAGAGTGAGTAAACATTACCTTGATAATAATCTTGCGCTTAGGAAACTAACAAAATTACACATTTCTGCTGTTCTCATGCAGTCTCTGTTACTCATGAATGTAAAACTAGCTTCAAGGTCAAGTGGATATGCTATACGTCGTGAACTCATTTCTTCCGTTATTGTACCATCAAGGCACGTGTATTTATTTCGAACCGTTCTGCATGAGCCTTTCTGTCTTACTCTCGGAAACTTTGTCCTTGGACCAGCCTTAGTTCTTGTACGTCCTTTCAAAACGGCTCTCCAGTGTGAAATCATAATAAGATTTCATGGGGCATTAGCCAAATCTCAGGACATTTGTTCAAATGGAGTCATTCATTCTTCTGGTGGCTGTAAAAAGCCTTCTGATAAATCATGTTAGGCGCGACATCGGCATTCGATAATAGCGAGCAAGAAGAGGTCGATGGAACGCGGGGCAGCGGGCGGCGCTTATGCTCGTGCGCATTGAGTAGTTCTCTGCTCAGCAGGTCACCTCATGCCAAATTTTGGCATAAAATGGTCATTTGAAAAGTCCATTTTATTCCTCGCTCTTTTCTGTCTGCCAGTGAAGTCTGTTTCTGTTCCCGCGATTAAAATTAACGATGTCGTCTTTCGTCAGGACTGAATTTTTTGGCCGCAAGAGCTATTGGATACTGCAAGGTATTTTCTTATACAGATAAGAGGCGAAGTGAAGTCTAGTATTTTTAACCTTTATCGATTATTAAATAGTCTATTTTAAAGACATTGCTCGTTGTCTATTTTTAGTTTCATCATAGTTTTTTCGAAGCGATATTTTCAAATTTCGTTGGAAGAAATTAGTTTTTGAAATGAAAAATTCTCGCTGCGGGTGTTCGTTAGGAATTGTCGGGCAAGGACCCACTGTAACAGTGGAAATGATGACAGCATTGATGCATCAGGTGAAATGTTCACATAATCAACGTACGCGTGTGATAAAAATATCCCAGAGCCTCTGGTACGGTCGATAATTACTTTATCGCAAATTTTGCACGGTTCCCGAGAAAGTGCAAACACATGAGATTGTCAGAATTCCTTACAAAAAATCCCATGAATCTGAATTAAAACAAAGTTGGCTAAATTATTTTCAGGGTTTGTGGAACAAAGAACAATTCATGTGGCTGAAAATTATTGATGCATTTTTTACCGATGTAATTACTGCACTAACAAAATGAAGTCTTCAAGTGGAGAGATGGGAAATTATTGTTTGAATGTTTGAAGCATTTTTGATTTTCAGCTCGTCTCGTAGTTTGAGGAACGAAGCTCGGCAAAGCCTTCATTTCACAGGCTTCTTTTTTTTTGTGAGTCAAAAAAGCGCTTAAGGAGTTACTCATTCTTTCCTGTTCATTTCAATTTAAGGGCATAAACTTTTATAGCTGTCAATGCTTCTAAAGTACGGAATAATTTTATTTATACCTTAAAAAACGCCAGATTACTTCCTGACAAGAGGATCTACGTGGTCAGTTGGACTCGCATCAAAGAACAATGACCAGCGAGTGATAGCTTTAATACATTACTTGAATGGTGCCAATGAAACCTAGCATCCCTTCTTTCGACTTACGTGCATGTGAGTCAATGGAAACTCTCAAACATCATCAGTTCATGAACTCATGCACGGCTCGTAACGTTGCCAACGAGAGCTTCATTGCCTGCAACACAAAGGTGAAATTCCTGTATTATGTTCAGACTCACGGTTTTCTGTTTCTTGATGTTCATTCTCGAAATTTTTGGGTGTCATTTCCTTTATGACATTCGTTTGATTTTGAATAAAATACCTGGAAATTATGTGTGGAATACAGAAAACTATGTTCGAAATTCACACTTTTCTGAAGAGAAGGAGGCATGCCTGTTTGCCTTATTTTACAACAAATATACGTTACCTTAGTACAAAAGTTAATTTATAGATTCTTTCATTTTAGTTCTGGAAGCCTTTGGTTCACTGAGGAGAAACAAATGCTTCGTGAATAATACAATCCTTCAAATGTGAAACAGTCCTTCTGAAGAATCTACGTTTGCTACTGAAGCCAGCAATGACATGGAACTGAAATACTAAAGTAGGATTGAATATCTAGCTAATTCTTTATGAATCTAAAACCCCATTTCACAAAAAGGGAAGAAGAATTATTGTGTTATAGTTTTATGAGCCACTATAAGAACGGATGACCAGTAAAAAATTCTGTAAATAAATCCCTAGAAGAGATCTATAGTGTTTTAATTCGTCGAGAAAACCGCCAAAAGTTTAGATTTGAGGCGTTTTTCGTGCGAAGTCTGGTACGCAGTCAGCGGCTCCCCTGCAGCCCCTCCCTTTATTCGCTGGAACTTTCACAGTAATTGAATTGCGTCGGATGAAGTGCGGCTAAAACTCTGATTAGAATGTCTAGGAGCGCTCTCCTTGTTACCAAATGATGGCTCCTGAGTTACTCGCCCAGTTTTTTCTTCCCGATTGCAGTGGGAGGCTCGAGCATATACGACGAATTTTGCAGTTTCTCAAATTGTATTCCCTGATTCCTAAAAAGCAACATGATGATCGAAATGATCATGCTTTCATTTATTGCAAATTCTCATTTCCACTCAATGCTGTAAATTTGTTCGAAATTAAGGAAAAACTAAATTATAAATTATCAACGGCTGCTTAAAATGTATCAGTGTTCCAAAAACCTGTACAGATGGTGAGATGGGATTCTATATACTCAATTGACAAATAAACTAGCCTTACTTATACAGGCGCTCGCGCACGTTGTCGATGTGCATTTAAATTGGACTCACAATTGTAAATGAGACCAAAATTATATTTTGAAATAAAATTTCATTGCACGATTCAAAGATATAATGACACCGATGTCAAAATGCGTCGATTTACCGTTGAGCCGAGATAATTCGGTGCTTTGGAGCTTCACGATAAACTTGGCGCTGCATTCATCGCAGAGGACTCGGAAGAATAAGACAAGTAAGCTTGTAAGTCAACACAACACCGCTTCAAGGAACTTATGAGCGAGCGAGGTGAGGTATAGATGAAGACATTGTCAATTGAAGTTTGAATGAAGTTCCTTTATAATCTCTCAACTTTTTCGACTTTATATCATTTCAAAGACGTTGGTCCATAAACGTTAATATAAAAACATTTATATATTAATTTGAAATATATTTTTGGGAGAATCATAATGCAGCGCAATAACGGCTATTTTTTTCACATTCAGTTATGAATTACTGAATAGCCTGCCATGAAGAAGAAATGTATTAGCGTTTGTCGGGTTTGCTTCTTTGCAGCAATTGATGTACTTCATTTCAGTAAGGACTTTGTGAATGTTCTTGCTTGATTTTTCTTTACAAAAATCTGTCGAACTCGAGTGCAATCAAACTTCTTCTAGGACATAAAAGGAGGACTTTGATACGTGCTCGCAGTCCCAGGGCTGGAGGAATAAGTGTCCGAGCGCTTGTTTTTTTACTGCAACCATGTCATTAAGTAAACAGTTGCAAAAACTTCGGCTTCTAGTTCATTCTACTTTTCCCATGTTCTTCAAGCTGTGATTCTAGATGATTTTTCAAGGATTTTGATAGTTCTTCACTTAGGGTTTTTCTCTCTCGATTGCTCTGGGCCCAGAATTTTCAATATTGCTAAATATTGCGGTTTGTAGTATTATTACAACCGAAAAATTATTAGTGGTCGTCAATCTCTTAGTAACTGGACTGTGTAATGCACGCGAGATTTGGCTATGTGACAGCTTCATTCGACCGTTCCTGAATCTATTACTGAAAGATGAACATCGAAAAACAAAAGGAATAAATGTAGATGCATTTACTCTAACGTTTTTTAATTTGATAGAGCTGAAAATTTTCGAAATCCTATTTCATGCTTGCAGTTTGAATTGAATTTGAGCACCGCCATAAATGAGACAAAAATTCAAAGTACAGTTCCGAACTTCGTAATTTTCCATTTTCCATCTCCCCCGTACTCACATTTTGTTAGTTCTCAAAGGCCAGTTATTGAAGAACAGTTCAAAAGTGTTCGATGTTTTGTCACGTCAATTTGCTAAAATAGCCCTCTTTTAGCTTTATGTGAAATCATAAGTTCTGCTACTATAGGATGCTATGTAATACTCGCTTTTTCCAATTACCATCTTACGTACATTTTTTTCTAGAATTGATGATCAAATTTAAATAAATGAAAAATATAATTTCCAGCTGTTGTACATGAAGCTGAAATGCAGAATATACTAGGGCTGAGAATGTGTTCAATTGCATTTGCCGATAATCTATTTTTCAATTCAAATTAATGTGGCTCAAATAAGAAGCCAGTGAGCTTTTATAAATAAGAGTAAGGATGAAATTCGTTTAGCTAAAAGGTACCTCTTCCTAAGCTCGAGTTTTTCGTTTAAAAAAGCAACGCAAATCAATAGATGAGTCTCTCTCAAACTCGAGACCCGAAAACTAATGCCGATCGACACTCACCTTTAAAATTCTGATTGTTCAATAAACAGACAGCTCTCCTCAGTAAATCCAATTTTCTCACTTTTCGCTCATTAGTAATCCATGGAAGTCTGAAACAGCCATGACTCGGCAAATTTTGATCGACTTCGTTATGCTTAATTCAGCAGAAGAGAAGAGGATGAGCTCTCGTGGAGACGTCTTGACGAGCGTCTCGCTGGTGTCCGGATCACCAAATGTTCGTTTGTGCTGAGCAAACATGTTCATCTTGTACTATACATAACATTCTTTGTGCCAGTTAAGCAAGTAAGCAGCAAATTCCTTTCGTAATTTGTGAGAAAATTATTGTAACATTTTTTTATAGGCTGGACACAAACTTCGTACTAACTATGAAGTTTAATTATTACCCCAGTAAAATCTGAATGAATTATTCGACTCATTCACAATTTCACACGATGTGTGACCAATCAATTTAAACAATGTTCATGCGTTTCATACTAAACTCTTCTCAACTTCAACGAAATAGAATTGTCTGTAGGAGACAGAGTTTCCTATCGAGAACGAGAGGGATGGCAGACAAAGAAGAAAGGGCGATAAGATCACGAGGCATTTCGGCGCGCAGCTCCAGAGTTGCCTGAGGGCTGCGGCGGCCTCTCCCGGACCGTCCTCGGATCAAATGAAAATTGATCAGACCTAAGGATGGCCGAATGCTCGCTCACGCAATTCTTCCAGAATCAAATTTTAATTATTAATCCGTAGAGTCCGTCGGTGAAAAGACAGGAGCGATGAAAAGGAGCAAAAAGAGGAAAAAGCGGTGCAATTCGTAGTAAAACGTAAAAGAATTAACTATAATTAACGTGTATCATTATCTTGGTAACTGTTTATACCGCAGAACATGAACATTTTCTTCTTTCTTCAAACATTTTTCTTTCTAAATAATTAAATTTCCTAGAAGGTTTTTTTAATCTGTATCAAAACCTGCATAATTTCATGTTCAATTTTCTTGAAAAAAAGTCTATAGTTTATTGTCAAGCCACGCTGATGTGTCTTTCACTTCTGGAAAAAATGAATTTTTATTTCCAAATATTAGGTTGAAAATTGATGACATTTTTAAAACAAGATCACAGCTACAAATCATGACCACATCCTATCCCCAATTGCCTGTTACAATAACCAATCGCTATAATTTCGACACAGGAAGCTTGTTAAGGATGATGGATCAGATCCCATCTCCGGTGCTCATCAATGTTGTGTGTTGGAGTGTTTGGTCACCTGGACGCGTGCACTACAGAACACCGACGAGGTGTCGCTCTCAACACCCCCTGACCTGCCGCGAGTCCGCCCGTGGTAACGTCACAGATCGCAGGAGTGGCTGCGGATCACCCTGTGCGTTAGACATGTTTTAAAATTTTATCCCAGGGCTATCCTGACTCGGAATTGTCACATAGTATTTAAATTCATTTTAAAATCACTTTTTAAAGTTTGTGATACATTTTTACCTGTGAATATTTTGCATTGGGCGTCTGGTTTCCCTGCATAATTTGTTCGACCTACTTTCTCCACAGTGAGAATATTTTTAATTTTAATTTTAATTTCGCTGTACGTAAATTTTTACCCGTTGTACCTCCATTTTTTCAAATTCCACTATATGCTTCGTTTCCTATTTGAAGAGCAGTAACTGCTCTTTTTTAGCGCTCCGGCTGATGAGCTAATGAATCTTCATATGGTCTAGTGCTGAAGTTTTTCTTAAGAAAGAGATAAACTTGTAAATTTCTTCGTAATTTTACTGTATGATATGTAGTTAAACTTACGTTTTCTATTAGATTTCATAATATGAAATATTTGAAAAATTTACTCATCTCATGCATGTACATTATCACAAGTGAGAGGCAAGCTTATACTTATGACCTCCTCGCACTCCTCTAACTTTCAAAACTCAGTGTATTCAATCATGTGGCCCTTATTCCTCATCATAATACAAATTCATGCTTATACTTGATATAAGTAGCATTTGCTGTAATTTCTTTTACAATAATTATTCAAGCATATAATATCCTTAATTATGATAACTAAAGAAAAAAGATTTCAACTCTTCTAGTAATGTTGAATTTATTTCGACTTGAGAACATATCACGACTCACACTAACAGGAAGCCTCATAGCACCAACTGAACGAAGACTTTCCCTCTTTTTTCTTTGCTGCACAAGAAATGCCTTCAAATGTAAACTATTAGCATCCCACACTTTATGCACACATCTTCCCCTACGTCGCGCTTCCAGAGACGGGCATTTCTCAGCAATATTTCTGCGAGCCTCTTCCCAAATGGAGCCAAAAAGGGACAAGTCGTGCGGTCGCGAGAGCTCGGCTTGCACCAGATGTGATGCAAATCTTTGGGCCGAACGACCCGAGACGGATTCTGATCCGAGCATTTGTTTCTCCGGGACATCGCAGCGACCCCAAGTGCTCTCCGATACAGAGGAAGCCCGTCCGTGTCCACGGGTATTGGGCACGCGCCGCTAGGATGCCTGGTTAGGGATTTGCTTCGTTAGTCGAGGCTGTAATCTGCTCCGTTTGCCCCGCACAATTCTCGATGATTCGGGGGACGACGAGAGACCACAACACGGCGAGCGATCACAGGAAGTTAGAAAGAGGCTCAGAAACAACTGGCTTCTGATCCGTCCTTTTATTTTAGTTATGATCTATTGCGACACAAGAGGTGGTTAAAAAAGAATATCTAAAACAAAATTTTAACAGTGTCGATCAGAGATCTTAAATATGAGCCCCTGAAGAATAACTGAGCCATATTTTATTGAAAAATTTCAGAAAACAAAACTTGAAAGTGTGGTTACTTTCTGTTAAGTACGTCGGTAAAAATTGACTAGATGCCATTCAATATTATCGGAAAGCATGTTCGCACGAATTAACGTTCCACTTTTAGAAAGAAACTTAAAATAATTCCGATTTTAACAACTCCTGTTTAATAACGTTAGGGAAATTGACGGCAATAAATCACCTAAGACTCAATTCCCATCTCTGAGCATCCATCAGCAAGTGAAGTTTAAAATTGTTACTTAAATGCATTTTCCATTGGAGCAGGAGTTTGATCAAACAGCACCGTTCGCAATTTTCGCTCTTTGCGGTCTGTTCTTTGTTTTCACATTTCATCATTGAATTAAATGAAGATTGACTCGATGCCAGAAATTTAGGCGAGTGCGCACAAACAACCTCAGGCGCTGCGATGGTGAACCGCCGCTGTATTAATGTCATCAATCAGAGCGCCTGGGAAAACGAATTCGAGTTCATCGGCGTCGTGCGTAGCTTTACGAACGCTCTGAAATTTCCATATTTGGCAGGCGTGCCTTTGAATATTTCACGGAGCGGAGCTTATTACGGCCTTGGTATTGGCTTTTATCCCAGCTCTGGAGTGGCTGATGGCACTCTTACTACGCCATCTCGGTGCCACCGCAGCCGCACAATTGTGGAGCTCCTACTAAACCTGCACTGTTGCCATCTAGTCTCGCGTCGTAAACATTCAGGATTGTGCTCTTTTTGTCCGTGAGCTACGCTCGCTGGGGCTAACGCGCAACCCTCGCAGATATTAGCGTTTGACCTGCTTTATAGTGTTGTTTATTTCAGCGTTGTTTGACCTGTATTTCAGCGTTGTTTGACCTGTATTTCAGCGTTGTTTGTTATTTCAGCGTAGTTTGACACGCATTTCAGAGTGGTTTGACCTGCATTTCAGCGTAATTTAACTTCCGTGCAGGAGGAAGAATTTATTTAAAATTGAAAGGTTGAATGATTTTCACACATCACACATTTGTTCGTCTGGTTCACACCATCTTCAAAAATAACAGAAAACTTATTGTGATGCAAAAATATATGATACAATGGTAGCCAAAATATATATATACTACAACAAGCATTATATTATTTCTCGATCAATGAAAGTCAGTTTTAAATTAAAATTGGAACATACATTCTCACGAACATTGTCAATCAATACAAAGGATGACATTGAAAAAATTTTCTCAAAAATAATAACTTAGCGCACATGTCCAGCCACCTCACTCGAAGTATTTTCCACAATTCACATAATATGAAAAAACGAGCGTTTCCTTCAACTGACATCATATCAGTTTTTTTATCAGAAAACCATTGACATGCAGTTTCGATTGTCCAATTCTGAGTATTTATAAAAACTGCAAGCTACGATGAAAAGTTTTAGTGCATACAGCTTTAGGCAGACATCAGTATACGTTTAATTTCTACGATAACTGCGAACTTTGCACTTTACTGTTTTTATTTTGTTCAGTACTCATACGTCCCTATCCGAATATAATATAATGCCTTTATAAAGCGTTTGAAACGTGGGATTTTTTATGAGCTGCAAAGAGCAAGGTCACCGAAATTTGCCTTCATTTTGTAAAATTTGAGGGCATGAAAGCCTTATAAATTCTGTCCTGTTCTCGCCGAAACGCCCTCCACAAAGTCTTCGCAGCTCCCTCGGGAAGTTGAGCTTTACGAAACAGTGAAAAATCTTTGTTCGAACCACACCCTCCCTGGCTGGCAGTTCGAATATAGGATCAAATACTGATGACAAACGAATGATTTGTAAAATATTTTTGCCTGAGGGTAAGTAATCAGCTTAGAACTTAAATACTAAGAAAATTTATTGAGTCACGGTAAATACATGCTATTAATTATCTTATAAATAAATAAATCGTATTTATTCAACCAAGTCTTTGATTGTTTCCAACGTCTCGATTGCACTTACAGTCGTCAGTCGCGTTATCACTTACGTATAGTGCAGAATTTTATCCCTAATCCGAATCGAAAGATGCATAATATCCTTCACCAAATGTTGGCATGTAAACTATGAATATTAGGAAGTTTCTACAAACTCGTCTCTCTAAAAAGCTTGCAAACACGATTTCTGATATCAGAAATAAAAGCAAAAATAAGTCCTAAGGCTTATTTTCTGCCTCTTTTGGCTCTAAATTTAATAGAAATACAACGAATTCAAGTTTCCTAAGCCAAAAAGCAAACATGCTACACTCAGAAAATTTGCCGTCTTTTGAAAAAGGTTTCTTTTGATTACAATGAAGTTCAATTTGTCTCACTGAGAAAAAGGGAAAAAAGATCAAATGTTTGTTCCTCATTAGAAGTTGGGAAGTTCGTGTGAGAGCCGGCAGAAGCTCTGGAGCAATCAGCGACCAAATTTAATCATGAAGGTCATTTTATGCTAATTAACTACAAACTAATCAGCTTAGTCTAAGTATATTGACAATGTTATCGACGCTGACCTCGCATCAGAACGAGCTCCGTCCTCCAGAGGCTGAGCTACGGAGTCTTCCGTCTGAATTATGCGCTGGTTCTGTAGAGGCCTGCGCACTGCAGTCGTCCGTGCTACTTGTCGCCGCCGGCAACGCAATTTTCTTCAATAGTTTTTCTTTATATGAGGCTAGAGACCCTTATGGCAAGCTGGTGTTTCAATTCTTTCGACTCGAGTTGAAGCAACGCAAAGTTCAGAGTAGGATTGACAGAATGGACGCGAACCTTTACAAGCGTTGAATATTTTCCTAAATCAGATTCCGTTTGAATGATGGATGCCTTGAGAAATGGGAGCTCTACAACTGAATGACCTAGCAAATTTTCACTCGTTCCGTAGAGAATTGGTCCCATCAGATATTCCTTCCGGCCCACAATCCACGAGAAATTCTTCTTTCTGGCAGATAGCAATGGGTCTCCATTCTTTGGCGCTGGTGAGGTTTGGCCGAGCTCAAAGTGGAGGTTTGTCAGACAGGAATGCAGTCCTATGCCAGACCATTGTCAAGCCAAGAATTGCCTTTTGTGTACCCCGGAACAATGACACGTCCGGAATTCCTCTTCCCGCAGTTTAAATACCAAAATGTCGCCTCAAGAAAGCGGCGACTAACGCGGCATTTGGGATGAGTATCAAGCAGCAACAGGAAAAAATAACCGTACCAAACGCTCTTTTTGTTCTTAGTCGACAATTTGTTCCGATGAGGGTTTGGCTTCGTCAGAGTGGCTGGGAGAACGATAATAATGTAATTGTATTTGAACTAGTTTTAAATCATGATGCAGTCTACTGTAATCATATTTCATTCAGTAAAAGGAACAAACTTGGAATTTTTGACACATGTGTTCTAAAACGTGAAATTGTTACAAACTCTCATTTTCTTCAGAACAAAGGCTGCTGTGAGAGAGAAGTGTCTCGAGTAGTCGCTAGCGCAGGCTATTGAGCTCGTATTTTGTAATTTTCACTTTTTACGAAGCCATTAACAATTAGTAACAAATTTTTAGAAAGTAGACATCAAGACAAAACTGTAAAATATTTTATCGTGGAACAAGACTATGATATAAGGGAAGCATCATAGGAGTAGGAGATCCTTTCTTGAAGTATTGCATGGAGGCCGCAGTGTCTTCATTACGGTTGCTCACTCCACAGGCTACGGGAGTTCAGTTTTAGGCACTCGTCTAAATTTAATGATGTTAATTTACGAAAAGTTGCTTTAGTCAAATTGCATGTAATATTATGGATAAAATTATCAGGCACTAGCCGACCACTTATCTCAAATCGAAGACGATGTTACATTGCCGAGCTTACCGCAGTTACCACCTTTTTTGACCTACGCTCAACTAATGTTGTTATGGAAAAAGGAAAAAAATGCGAACTGTGTGATTCTACAAAAAATGTCCATTCCGTCTACACGCACTTCCTTTCCCACGTTCCTATTTTGAGGCGAGTGTGAAATGCCGGCGGGCAGAGAGACCTCTCCAGACAGGCTGTTCTGCCGCAGTCCTGATCTGAACCGCGCTAGTCTGCCGCGAATGTATCAGGATTCTTTACGAACAAATTAAATAGAGACAAAGATAATCGTTAACGTTATATTCGCCCAGTAACATGTGAACAGTCAGATATTTACTGTTGCTGATTTATATATGTAAAAAAATTTTATCGGCCACTAATGCTTGTGTTAGAGAAGTATGATTCAAAAGTATCTATATGCTGCAGCATTGAGTGACCATCACCATTTACTTGCTAAATATTATACAACATAAACATTGCTCATTTGGGGCCTTTACTCAATTGTTCATCCTTCCGTGAAGAAACACTCAAATGCAATCATCACAAATAAAATGTGATCGGAAAAACAATTCGTCACAAGGTAAAATTGAAAATACATTTTATTTTTAATCAATTCAGTCTACTATGTTCGAAGAATAGGTTGTACTCCAATAATTAAGATGCATTGATGATGTGCCCAGCCAATCAGATGTGTTGGGTGTCACCATTCTAAGACACACTCCATATTACTGTTCTGAAAGAGCTTCACATCCCGATGTTAGTTTCTTCTATTATAACCAAAAAATTCCTGTTTGCAAATCATTACGTTAAATGAACGTTACCAAATTCAAGTAAAATAACTTTTCAAACTTAAAATTATGAGTTGAAGTGCTATTCATTTTTTTTCGTCTCGTAAGCATAAGTATTACGTAACAATAACGGGGACAGAAATTGCAAAAGTCTTGTTAGGGAATAGACTTGCAAGAGCTGAGGAAACAAACTATAGAACGTTAAAAACAAATTGGCGGCATAATAATGTGGTGGTAAAAAAAGAACAAATTTGGCAAATGAGAGTGACCTAGAAATGCATCGAGTTCCTTTCGAGAAGAGCATGGAGACAATCTGGTCCCGAGAGCGAGCGGCCCAGCGATAGATAGAGAGGCTGGACCGCGGCTCGATGGAGCCATTGGAGAGGTTGCGGCTAGATTGCTTCCCGGGATATTTATGATCAGAAGCGCGGGTGAGCGCGGCCACCGGGTGCAGATTGGGCCCTCGTTACTGGCAAATGGTAAAAGAATTCCTCCTCGTCCACTGAGTGGATTTCCTAAAGTCTCGAGAATCCCGCCAGATTCTGCCGTCTGCAAGATGTCTCCAGCCGCAGATGTGTAGATGTAAAGACTGGCTGGACTCACAACACGGGATGAAAAACTAATTCGCTAGCTAAAGTTATCCACTTCTTGAATCTTACACTTGCCGCTATTTACATTGACTTAACCATAAAGTTGAAATTAAGCATTTGATTCTAAAAAATATTATTTTTACACTCGATATAAGTTGTTACGTGTGTTGAACAGCTGAGATTGGTGGCGCAGGCAAGTGTAATTTTACACCCCGTCGTGCGTAAACTTGGGTGCAGCCGACCGAGTACATTTTTAGAGAAGTTAACCTCGTTCAGTCTTTCGTTCCAATGATTGCATGTTCAAAATACTTTTCTTCAGTGTTACAAAGAATAATATTCATTTCTATTCTCACCTTGGTGTGGCGTACGCCGTTCAATCTGGAAACGTTTCACAGACCTCGTATTTATTAGACGCCGTCCCGCAACTAACGAAAGTTTCCGCTAGTTCGCAGCGGGATTAGCTTTCATTGAATTCCGAGCCTGAACGATCAGACCATGAGTAACAGTGCATCAATTATTCTTGTGTTTATTTTTCGCAAGAAGTTTTCTCACCTTGCGTTCATCTTTTCGTCTACCATCGCATTCAACTAAATACAACTTTCTCAGAACGCTCCATGCTTTCATGGTAGTTTGGGTCATTCTCTATAACTAAATCAAAGTGATGAAGATTTTTGCTCTAGCTGAAACATTTAGGAAGGCGACCACGATTTGCCCTCTCCGAAAATGTGAGAGCACTCATACATTTCCACAAGAAAGGTCATTGTTAATGAAGTTTTGTAACATCTTAAATTTCACCGTAAGTTCCATTTTCATAGATGATTGGATGCATTAACTCATTTATTTTTGTGCTCGAAATTTTGAGTCGCAACACTTACCTTTCCAGGTCGATTACATGTTGTGTTATTCGACTCTGAATATCAAACAGTGAATCATTTTCATGTACACATGCGACTTAACATTTTTATGCATATACAACACACACACACACACACACGCAGCTGAACCAAAAGTTTTGCTTCTATTCACGGATTCCTAACGTCCAAAATTCATCTTTGTGTCAAATCCTCCTCCCAGTTTCGGCAGAGAAGACGAGTCATTGACGGAAGTTAATTAGGGCGGAGGTCCTAAACACGGCAAAAGACTGCCCATTTCAAGGCAGCCATAAACCATGATCTTCATAAAGCCCGCACCAGAGACGCCAGTGGAGGACCAATTTGCATCTCTATAGCAGGCCGGAGGCCGGAGGGGGGAGTTGGGGAGGGGAGCGAGGCTCCAACGCTCCCACAAAACCCAGTTACGAATGCGCTATTGGAAATGAATGTCATAGAATTCGCTCTTGTCGTCGAACACTCAAGCACTCGTAAATATTCGAGCATGGGAGACGCGATCTGCACGTTGAGAGAACTTCGTTCTCATATCTTGAAAGCCAACAAGTTTTTTAGGGGAAGAAAAAAATCGAATCTCATGAATTCCAAATATGACATGAGTTCCTTCATTTGTGGCAAAAACATCAATGTCGATGACGCTTTCTATTTGATTTTGAAAGAAATCAATCCCGTACTGAGGGAATCATTTCCCTCGTAGACACGGCACAGGAAGTCAACACGTAATTTCTCGCACAATTCCTCTCTTTCAAGAATCTGTTTTATGAACGATGACCTGTACCTTTTTAATATGTTATCGCTCCCAAGTCTTTTCACAAGGGGCTTGAGTTTGGTATTTCTTGATATTCAGAACAGCGGCAAATGAAAAACGTAACACTGTCGGAGTGACCTCAAACTCTGGATAAATCACTACAGAAATTACCTCATATATATTGTATTTATATTTTCAATGTTCTCCAAACGTCGTAGGAAGTTTTCAAAATTTACTTTAATTTGCGAAAGCTCAACGCTTTAGGCAGTGCAGTTAGGTGTGTACATAGAGAGAGCCTACCAAAACAACACTAATGATAAACAATACAACAAAGGTTGGGTAACGTAGTCGTAATCTCTCCAACCCAAAAGTAAAACTGGATACAAATCCTCCTGTCTGTCCGATGTTGCACTCACGACTCAGTCATTAATATCACAGGTTCAGGAGCATTTAATAAAGCGATATGGCCAAAAAGACCTATGCCTACCATATGTGTGAAAACTACAAAAGTTTCGTAGAGGTGTGGGGTCCTGGGGACCGTAGCTCTAGAGGTGTGGGGTCCTGTGCGAAGTCTATGCAACCACCTCTGCACAGTTCTGGTTCCAACAACACCATCACCAAAAGTTTGCTTGATCTTCAGTCAAGCTTCGGCGTCCGAGTGACCAAACTCGTATTTGTGCAGGAAAATGACTTGATTTTGTCCTGTTGTTAAATTAAATTTCTACTTGGAATAAAACATACTTAAAAACCGCATGCATACAAAAATAATCAAGCTTATTATAGTTGAAAAAGAAAACCACATTAAGTATGACATTTTATATGGGACAACCTGATGCCTTCGAAACAGGTGAAATGCTCCCGAATGCTCATTACTGCGATTAGAAATGTTACCAACGCAGTTATAGATGTTTCACACGTTGTCAATTTATAGTTTCTGAATAAGTTATTGATAGATTAATTTCTAAGACGATTTATTTTCCACAGTGCTCCCATAAAATATTTTTCTTCAGAAAACGGCACACGCAACTAAAAACATTTTTCCAGCATTCCGTAACAAAGAACATGCACATCATTTTTCTCACTTATATTTGTTTTGTATTAAAATAAACAGATCTCAAATACCGATTACTTTCATTCGAGAATTTTAAAATCCAATTGAATTAAAGTTGAGTAGAACCTTGGTCATACCGTTGATCTTCTCTACTAACTCATCCTTAGGCTGAAAACAAGTCTAAAAATAAGTCTTTTACGGGACCCTATTCATGACAAGATTTACTCGAAAAGATCCTTTTTAAGAGCCCATTTTAGCTCAGCATTAAAATGATTTGCAAAGTAAAACTTGGAGTAAGAATTCCGTAGATTTATTGTTTCCTCGCTGATGCAAAAAACAGTCCAGTTTTCTAAGAAAGACTTCATCAGAGGCGAAAATCCGCAAAATGATATCGTCTGCAAGGCGCAAAAAGTGGACCTCCGGGGCAATTCGTTCTCTATTTTGTTCCAGAGATGGCATAGCTTTTCCGGGTCTACATCTTCATTCAGCAAACGCTGAGAATTTTGTTCCAGTTTGTTTCATTGAGAACGCTTCTGTTATCCCATCTCTCCTCTGATGGACAGAAATTTTTGAATGAGGCAGCATCTCACCGTAGCAGGATTTGCATCTTATTAGTTCTAATACAAGTTTTTCCGTAGAAATTGTTGAACAAGTCGCAATTAAAAATTTTTGGGATATAGTACCCTTTTCAAGTAAAGCTTCAAGTACTTTGTCCTCGGACAAGCCTCAAGTCCCTTAGATCTCAGGACTTTTGAATCCCGGTTTATTTTTTAAATTATACCGTTCATAAACAATCAGTTAAGTTCATACTTTTTTATTGTCCCGTCTTTATATTTTCAGATTTTTTCTCTTTTTTTCAATTAGATACTCGTCGTTGTTTCCACAATTCAGTTTTAAAGCCTAGTAATCTGTATGATTCGTATGTTTTTTTGCTGAAGACAAGAAGAAATCTAAATGTTTTGATCTAAAATAATGACATTTTACTCGCACGTTCTCGCCCTTTCATTCGTTTTGAAACTACGCAAAATTACGAATAAGCTACCAAGGTGACATTATTTTTATAAAAGCCGTTCTAATTTAAGAGCATAAGCTTCAAACATCAGGGCAGAGGAAATTTTTGAGCAACTCTGAGCGCTAAAGTTTGCTGTGCGCGCTAAAGAACATATTTCTTGATTATTTTGCGCGAGTGGAACGCATGAATATTTTCGTTTCCCGACCGAGTCCCGAAACTGGCAGCAAAGCCCGACACCTCGACAAACAATGCTCACAAAACTCAGCAGTAGCGAGACTCAAAAACCGTGAAAAGCAAATATTGGACCTCCATTATTAGAGGAAGTCGTGGAGTAAAAAATCTGACTTCGAGCTCCCTTCAAAAGCGAATGCAGTTCATTTCGAGTGACGACGAGAGTTAGGAACACTGGCTAAATTTCCGCTAAAACTTTGTGACATTTTTAATTCTAGTTCGTCTTTTAAAGATGAGTAATTCGAGGAATATACATGCGGCTTGGTTCCCAACACACGGAGTATGGGTAACTTACGTACACAAGCCGAAGATAATTTTGTTGAAGTATTAAAAATATCCACATGTGTTCACCATTATTTACCTAGGCAAATGTTAACTACGAACAACTAACATTTAAACTTGATGAGCAAACTACTGACTGTACTAAAAAATAACACTCAATCGAAGGTTTTCATGGCTCATCTAACATCCTGCACTCCCGAAGACAACATCAAAAAATTCTATGAGCTTGAAAAATATCAAAAAGCAAATATCAGAGCGATCGCGAATACTTTCCTGCGTAAGAACTCACACGTACGCTAAGTTTGACCGAGTTTACAGGCAAATGGAGACAACGCGAGCACAGAGGCGTACGCCACCAGAGTACGCCGGTCGTGTGGTGCGTAAGACGAGCTCAGTTTGCTCATTAGTGCGCGCAGCGCCGAGTGAACCTCAAATAAGGATTATTTGTGGCAGATTTTGTGGCCTGGAGCTCATTGGCGCGGCCCTGCTTCTGATTAGCACAAATCAATCACAGGAGGAAATGAAGGGAACGTTTGCTTTCGGTGAGGTAAGATGGCGCTGTTTAAGTTGGACGGACGCTGGCTGTAGACGTGATACGCAGGCAAACAAAACTCAACCAATGAGTTAAATGAATAGATGAATGAACCTGAATGAGATAAATCCTAGATGAATGAATCAACTTACGAAATGTTTCCAGTGAAGTAGGGATTAAAACTCAGGTAAATAATTGAAAATTTATGTTCATAGTTTGAAAGACAAAAACTTTAGTCCGAGCCTCATGATACAATGCTCCAAGTATTTTGAAAGACACACCAATTCATCCTGGAAACAGCAGTTAATTGAAATTCTTCAGGCAATATTCGAGTGGTAATATTTTGACAAATACACGGGATGCACATTCATGACTATGCTAATCGTTGCATTACAAAGGATGCCGACAACAGCTTTGATTTGAACGTACAGGAGAAATTAACTTGATCGTGTATGATGTGTAGTGAGGCAGGAAGGGAAGGTAAACTATACAGCATGGAGTATACGGAGCGCATATTGCTACAAAACTCTGATTGCTAGTTATTCGTTGCATTACTGACTACACTTACAAAGTTAAGTAAAATAAAGAGTACTACAACCGTTGCATCCAACTTACCGAGTAATACTCTACAACCATCACATCCAACTTGCCGAGTACTACTCTACAACCATCACATCCAACTTACCGAGTACTACACTGCAACCGTCTCATCCAACTTGCCGAGTACTACACTGCAACCGTCTCATCCAACTTGCCGAGTACTACTCTACAACCGTCACATCCAACTTACCGAGTACTACTCTACAACCATCACATCCAACTTACCGAGTACTACACTGCAACCGTCTCATCCAACTTGCCGAGTACTACTCTACAACCATCACATCCAACTTGCCGAGTACTACTCTACAACCATCACATCCAACTTGCCGAGTACTACTCTACAACCATCACATCCAACTTGCCGAGTACTACTCTACAACCATCACATCCAACTTGCCGAGTACAACTCTACAACCATCACATCCAACCGTCACATCCAACAACACTAAAGCCCCAGTCTCTTTAAGCCCCATCAAAAAATTTTTTTTTTACAGAAATGCCAAACTACATTCAACTTGAAACTATAGCAAAACAGTAGTTTGCTTTGGACCATCTGAGCTATACAACATGTGTCTGATCAAAGCTCTTATGTTTCCTCACAGTACAGTACTTCCTTGCGCGTTTGATGCTACTCCTTCCTCTTCTTCTTTTCCTGGCGAAGAAGGAAACAAAAGAGGAGGGCTGAGGCGGTTGCGCGCTGCAGTCTGTAATTTTATCGCGCAAACCATCAGCAGCAGCTCGGGTCATCGTCCGAAGTGCGGCCGCCGTAATTCCAACGAGACAAAAATGGAGGCAGAGGCGCGCGAACTGCAGACCGCTGGTTACGTGTAGCCTTACGGTTACGCAGGAACCTCCGCTGAATACTGAGAAGCATGCTGCTCCTAACGAAATACTTTAAATTCTCTTTGCTGAAACCTTAGATATTGAGGTGAGTGAGCAATACGTAAGTAGAGGGCGAGTCTCGACTCCAGCGCTTAGCGCTTCTCGTGCAATGGTCTCCACAGTTAGAGTTCAGGGAAGAGCGCGTAGAGCGAAGCCACTACATTTTTCTTCCATGTTATTGATGTATCACTAGCAAAATGATAAAAAATGCTCCCAAATATTTTAAGCCATACTTTCTCAATTGTAACTATCTCTCCGATTACTCGAAAGGTAATGAAATAAAGGAAAGCTTCAGGGATGAAAATTTAACCCAGAACCTAGTTATCTACAACGAAGTCAAATCCGAGCAAACCAACTAAAGTTCGACAACTTCCACATTGCCCTCTGGTAATCAGAGTAAACAGAAAACAAGACCGTGTACATGGCTGTCACTGGTGACTCCATTGTGTGAGACGCCACCGGAGCTGCGCAGAGCTGCGCCCTGCGAGCTGTGAGCGGTGCTGGGAGCGGCAATCCGGCCGCAGTGCGACACTCCATCACATTAACGCTCGGGGGTGACATTAAGGCGTACAGCCCCTAATTTGTCTTCATGAGGCCGCCAACCTGACAGGAATTTGCGACAGGTTCAGCAGCGCGTGAACTCATGACCAGAGATCGGAGCTTTTCAGAAAGATTCCGAGCTCCTCAGAGCACAGTGACGAAAGTTAGCACGGAATACCGCTCCAAAGGATGCTGCTAATGGAAATAAGTTCTTGCTTCTTCAATTGGAATTAACGCATGACGAAGTACCAACTTCAGGAATTGTGAAAAGAACCATTTTTGTAGATTTCAACATGGGACTAAAAATTTTAGTATACTCCCTTTCGAATCAGTAATTTAATTTTTTTTCAAAAACTCAGTTTCATGTATAGGCTTGCAAAGCGATATCTACACATTTTTCATGTTTTTTTTCTTTTTATGCAGTATCACAAGAGATTGTTAAATTTTAGTTTTTTTTTGTTTTGCTTCGAAATTTGAAGATTATAAGCATATTTAAATGAAGCTGATGGCGATTATTCCGAATACGCCGGTCACAATGTGCTCGAAATGATACCTGTTGTATTTGTTTATGTTTAGGATAATTATTACCAAGTTTGAGAAGAAAGAGAAACAAATTACGCTAATTCTACCGCATTTGTTTGTCAGGAAAAGGCTCGTTGATGATCACACGCTCTATATACTTCGTGATATCATTTAAGTCAAATTGAACGACAAAAATATAACCAACATAACCAACAGCATGATCGTTCACAACGTTATTTACTTAAAAAATATGTTTATGTACTTGCTCGTTCAGTGTTGCTTCACGAGTGCATGAGCTCATATCATAATTCATAAGATTTTCCTCAATCGAAGCAAGATAGACAGAGTCATCAAACCGTCCATGTAGCAGGCAACACCAGCGCTGCACAGCGGCTCCACAGAAATGTCTTCCTCCAGCCCCAGTTGCTTGCGTCGCGAGTGTGTTGCGTGCAGCAGCGCAGTTCTGGGCAGCCGGCAGTCGCGACCAGTCCCTAAGAGGCTGCGGAGATCTTCCCACAAGCGAAATTTTCTGCGTAGAGCTTGGCGGCCTTTACTGCGTATTTTTTCTCGTATGCTGACCGTAATTTATCTGGAATCTACACATTATTACACAACTCTCGGTGAATTTACTTAAAGTCTACGGTAACCACTCATTATATTTAACTTTCTCCTTGCGAAAAAACACATCTCCGTCTGTGATACATTATTAATTTCATAAATGCTGTAAATGATTACATTTTAGCAGTCTTATTTTATGTAAAATACGCTCTTGTTAATTGACATCATATCCATTACAGCAAAAGACGCCTTGTTTACATAGTTGCATTAGCTCGTCTACTCAGTACTGTGTTCGATATCAGAGTTTATTCACTACGTGAGGGATGAACCTCCTAACTTATCGCTCTTCTCCGAGGTCTTCAGAAATAAATGAAAAAAACTGTGAAGTCTTGAATGAGTTGCGGGTAGGACACTAGAGGCTTGAGTGGTGCAGTTCCATATTAATTAATTACATTATTTATTTTGGTCTCTCTTCACCACAGCTCAATGGACCGAGTGATGGTCTGCAAGCAGCGGATGAACAGCCCCGCCAGAGCTCGACAGTCATGCTCGACCAACTCACATTCTTCAAAGATCACTCAAACAAAAGAGGGCTTAATTTCTCACAATCAAATGAGGAAAATGGCTTTACGACAGTTGCGAAAATCCAGCTTGAGAAACTTAAGCCCGCCGGTTACCCAGAGAACAATTTTGAGATCCAGGGGGAGGAGACCGCGCTCCCTCCACTCCACTTCACAAGAGAAATTGCGCCGAGCATTTCAGTCTCCATCCGACGACGTACGAGTTCGACATGGCAGCAGCAGCTGCAATTCGGTCTTGTCCGCTCCAGAATGCCACGCAAAGTTGGGCCAAGAATCTTGCGAGTCAACCAAACTTTGTAGCGAAGGGAGAAGACAAACCATGAGTTGGGTAGAGTCCAAGCTAATGCCATCGAAACCAAGTTCAAAAAGCATGAAACTCACCGTTTTTCCAATGACAAGTAAATTCTTGGAGCGAATGATTGGAATGGAATTTCTAGAACGAAAATGTAGAAGAAGAATGGAAAGTGCACAGCCAAAAGTATCGTCCAATTCTAAACACAGTTTTCTGACGAATTTAAAAAGAAACCCACGTAATAACCAAAAAATGCCCCTGCATCAGCAATTAAGAACGGTTAGGGAACTTGGGTGTGCGAATATTATTCTAATGGCAAGTTTTGTACTGCTGGCATTGGGGTCTCAAGGCGCTTTAGCAGAGGACGTTGACAACCCGTTGACCAGCCACAGGAGCGGCGGCGGCGTGGGCAGCGCAAGTCCCTGCCCCGTGAGCGAGCACACTTGCGACAACCTCCAGTGCGTGCCCAGGGACAAGGTGTGCAACGGACACGACGACTGCGGGGACCAGTCAGATGAACATCCAGGGTGTTCGCGTGAGTACAAGTCCTTGCTTGTTGCCTCTTGACACTTTGACTGCGACGTGAGCCACCGGTGGTACACGGAGGGAATTTTCGTTATGCTGCAGTCCCACCACTAGTCACAAACTCAATTTTTAAAAGTACGTAATTAAATTAGGTTGGAGCACTCGTGCAAGTTTCAAAATAAAAATGAAAGTACAGACGATTGACCCAAAAATCACTTCAATTAGTGAACGTTTCGGCTTCAAGCTCAAGCCATTATCAACACCTGTGAAAGATGATTGAAATACAGAAAACAAGACACAGGTTAAAGATAAAAAGAATACAATTTAAAATAGTGCGAAAAAAAGAGTAACTGAGAGATTAAACTACAATTACATTTTTAAAATCAGGCTATTTCTAATTGGAATGATGAAAACATTGAATTTAGAGCTGGTTTAAATTGTTTAATGTACAGAGATTCGAGTATATGTAGGTCGTTTCTATTTGCACAGAAACTTAAAATTGAAAAATCAGATTTGCTTACTATTACACTTCACTGCTCAGCGTGATCTCTAATGGCTTAAAAAGGTGGCTTGGCTGAAACTCTACCCGTTCTGGAGCTCCTACCAACGTGCTTGAAAAATCTAGTTCTAAAACTACGTTGGGTGCAACCCACATAGCTAGAACCGCACAGCGGGCAACAATACTTATAGATTATGCGAGAGCACAGTTCAGTAGGCAGACGGTCTTTAAATCTAAAAAACGATCCTATAGTACACTTGTTTGTCAACATTGGAACAAAATCTAAGCAATTGTAAAATTTCTCCACTAGCTTTGAAACGTCACTGGCTAAATTCTCGGACTGTGCACCGTAAAAAGGCAGGTTACAATACAATTTCTTTTTCTTTACAGTTGTCTCCGAGTAGGTCGGTGTATGCTTTTTGGCTAAAAACAGCCTTATTATTTTAGAGATCAGGTTAATTGGAAAACCATTGTGGCTGAAAAAAGGTTTGTTGAAAATTAAATTCATCATGCAAATTACGGTAGGTTGAACTTACATGAAATGCACGATGCAACAAGGTTTTAACGCTATTGAGTTTAAATCTAAATGAACAAAAACTAAAAAAGCTAGTGCCTAAGCCCGTAAAGGTATTTTTCCTATACACTGAAGTTACGAATCTTTGATTTTGTTTTCCCACAGAACAGTCTAGGAAGGCAAGCTTATGGTTAGTTTCACATTCCATCGTAAATTTCAAATTAGCGTGCTTGGAATTGATGTAGTCCGAGAATTTCCTTGCATGACACTCCTCACGGAATATAACAAAAGTGTCGTCAACATACCTCCTGTAAAAAATTGGCTTAAAGTCTAGCGGACACTCAGACAACCAATTCACTTCATGATGACACATAAAGATATTTGCGAAGTCGGTCCTAATGGCAGACCCATTCCTAAACCTTCTGTTTGCCGATAAAATCTACCTTGAAACATGAAAATAGAATTCAGCACGGCCATTTCGAGTAAGGTTTTAAAATAATTCACAGTCAAACCTAACACTACTTGACTAGACTGATACAGGTACCCTATGCAAATTTGTACTGTCTCATGTAGAGGCACATTAGTAAAAAGATTTTCAACGTAGTCCGAGACCATAAAACAAGGGGTATCTAATTTCAAGTTACTGATTTCAGCGGCAAATTGTTGAGAATTCGTAACAGTGAACTGGTTAGAGGTGTATGGATTCAAAACAGAGACAAGAAACTTAGCTAGTTTAAAGGTATGACAGTTATATGCTGCAAATATTGGACGCATTTGAAACCTTGATGAAAAATCTACTGTATGAATTTTAGGAAGACCGTAAAGTGCACCAGGTGCTGAGCCCGAGGCACACAGTTCTTTGTAAAGGAATTCGGAAATTAGCTCCGAGTGCTTCAGTTTGCTTCAGCTAAAAAATAATTGACTTTGTCTTCAATTCTCTGAATAAGATTTTGCACTGGCTCTTTGATTTCCAGGAATTTAGTGAGGTCTGAAATAATATTGATTAGGCTTTCGACATAATTTTTTCGATCTAACAAAACTACGCCGTTACCCTTTTCGGGCCTAGTGACAATCAAATCTTTATTTTTAGCTAGATTCCGTAAAAGAGCATAGTCTCGAGGATTGAAAAAAGCAGAAAAAATTTTAGAAAAGCAGAACTTCAAACCGTTCAAAATTTTTTCTTGACGGAACTCCAACATCGTCAGGTGAAGCGAACCCTGATTGATCCTCTTTGCTCCTCACTCAGAGTAGCATCAGAGACAAGACCAATGATTTGATTCACATCAACTTTACGGCAACATTTCGTGGAAATGAAATGACCTAGAGGCGTTATAAATAAAGCATGTGTTCTAACTAGTTAAAAAATATCGACTAAGATAGTCTCATAATCAAGTCGTACAATTGTTCCATCAGTTTTCTCTTCAGTTGAAACGGATTAAAAGAAAACGTTGATAATAATAATTATTGTGAGTGCGGCTAAAAGAGGCAGATTATATATGATTTCATTCATTCATCAAGTTCTCCCAACATGACCGCCTGGAAGTAGTCAAGGCAGGTGCACGTAGAAAAAAGAGCTCTCAGTTCTCCAGCTGCCATCGCTCGTCAGCTCAGGCAACATCAGGCATAAACTCGTCTTTGACATTTGCTACGTTAGCCCAAACAAGCAAAAATAAATCCTTTCATCAGTTGAACTTTCAGCACCGAACTTTGAAACCATTATATTTTTCAGAAGTGCAATCCAATATCATTTTCCTGATAATTAATTCAAATTTTACAATTTCCCTCAAAATGATAAAATATTCAGGGTGCGTTTGTTAACGTGCTGGCATTCATCATCGAAGTTTTGTGCTGCCAAGACAAAACTTTGTATTCCCACGCAACCTCCTTGTATCATTGCTCCAGTGTCAAATTGTTCATGGTCTGCCAGGTACAGTTCCGCAGAAAATTTAAATGAAACTGAAATAAAGTAAAATTATTCAAAGAGAACTAATTCTCATTGGTAGAAGCGCTAATATGCTGATATTTTAATCTTAGCTTATTCCATTAGCAACACTCTTTACTCTTTATTGTCGGAGAATACAATTTTAAGAGCTTGACTCTCCGAATCGAGTGTCTGATAATTACAATAATTCACGAAGCTCAGTCCCGTAATCTACATTAGATCCAGAAGACTCCAATCAATGTAAATCTATGCAATAGCACAAGTTTCCATATATTTTTAAGAACAAAGTGCCTTCACCACTTTCGCTACTTTCAAGAAGACGAGTTACGTCAGTTTAGTAAAACTGTGTTGTCACCTGTGGCAGGCCACGCAGGGTGCACTGCGGGTACAGCTCGACTGATCGCTGCAAATGTCACTGGGGGGGAGAGGGTTTGGGAGTGAGGGACGGAGGGAGTGTGGGAGCGAGGGAGGGAGGGAGTGAGGGAGTGTAAGAGTGAGGGAGGGAGGGAGTGAGTGAGGAAGAGAAGAAGTGAGGGGGGGGAGGGAGGGAGGATTCCAATTTTCACACTGATTCAAGAAACATAAACTTCGTGGATTCCAAGGCTCACACGTTTTCCCTCGATTATGAAATGATTTAGGTATAAGTATGTTGATTAATATGATCTGAGGACTGTTTCATTTCCGTGTGTATCACATTTATTTTCCTATCGAATACGTGTTTATCATTTATTGTGGGATGATTTATCTTGTTAACCCTATTTGTAAGCGATTTTGGAATTTAACCAAACGCTGACGCTTATTTTTTCTGTGCCCAGCGTGCAACGTGACGTACTACGGCGAGGTGGGCAAAAGCTACGAGCTGGACCTGCGCCTGCCGGCGGCCGCGAAGCTTCCTTTCACGTGCCACCTGACGTTTGTGGCCGCTGGTGACATTTACGGGGAGCTGGTGCAGCTGGTGTTCAGAGACGTCTCTCTCGGCACCTTCAGGTCCCACCACGTGTTCGGCTGCCCCGGCGGCTCCATCACAGTTGACGAGGCCATGCGGCCACATATCGAGGGGTATTGGTGCGGGAGTAGCAATTTACATAACGTGTATTATAGCGAAACAAACACAGTTAGCGTTACAATTCATGTACCAGAGAAAGCCAACAGCTTTATGTCTATAGATAAAGAATTCAGAACTCGCGTTTTATACAAGTTTCTCTTAGAGGCTAAAGCAGTAGTGAGGTATGGGACCTGGGATAGTGCTAAGTATTTGGGATTCGCGCGTCCAAATTCAATTTGCGACAAGATATTCGACTCGTGTGATAGGAGAAAATGCCGCATTCAGTCGCCCAACTACCCCGGCATGTACCCCCGCAACATCACGTGCCAGTACATCATCAGGCAGGCCACGGTGCCGTACGGTCGGCACGCGCTAGTCAGCGTGGGGCAGCCCAGCACCGGCCACGTCCACATCCGTCACACCGACGCTGCGGAGTGCGACAAGACGCTCCAGTTGCGGCTGGACTCGGAGTGCGACGTTGTAGGCGACACGCTAAACATCTATGAAATTGAGGGAGAAAAGCGACGGCTCCTGCTCAGATTCTGTGGAGGAGGCATCGTTCCGAGGGTTACATCAAGTGGCGCTGAGCTTCTCCTTGTCTTCCAAACTTCAGCTTTCGATAACATGTACTTTGATCCATCGCCAGGAACCCACCCAGGCTTCGAACTCGATGTTGGGGTGGCTTTTGTGCCAAAAAATTCATACTTGTATGCGGAAGAAAAGTGCTTATTTATTATATCAAGTTTTGAAGCTTCCAAGGGCTTCTTTGAAAATGTTGCTCATTCTTTACCAGGTGATTCTAGATGCATTTATGAATTTGTAGGACGCTCCGACGAAGTGATATGGCTTCACTTCACGCGCCTAAAGTCCACGTACAACCAACCGAAGTCGAGAGACGCGCCCCACTGCCGGACGCGGATCACGCTGGCGGAGGAGGGGGCGGAAGAGCCCCTCGAGAGCTCGTGCGGTCACATGGGGGTGCGCGTGTGTCACAGAGAGCAGCTCGGGCCCGGCAGAAACCGAACTCGTCCATGCGGGGACAGCGAAAGTTATCTAACGCAGGGGCCGAAAGCAACTCTCACGATCCATTACCTACTGCCATCAGCTGTCGCCAATCTCGAGTTCAGGCTGCATTATGAGTTTGTTTACGCGGGGCCCAAAGCTGAAGCTCTCAATATAAACCATCCTTGTGACAAACTCATCACCAGCGAGCGTAGCAAGAAGGGAATGATTCAATCCCCTGCAAATAATTTACTGTACGGAAAATTTGGGCAAACAACTTTGCAATGCAAATACCGTCTACAAGGCAAGGCAAACGAGGCTGTTAAAGTTACTTTCATTTCATTTACGGCTCATAATTCAACGTGTCACGGAGGAGAGTCGCCTCTGCAGGCGTGTGGGAGACCTCACAGGCTGGAAGGACGAGGTTCTCGGCTCGAAGTTTCGGAGTACCCGTGGAGTGACATCGAACTGCCATTGGCCTGTCTTTGCCACGGCAGCAGTTTACCTGCTGCTCTAATGTCCTTCACCTCAAATTTAGCTATTAATTTCACCGTCGTTGGAATGAATGTTTTCGACGATTATTCTCACTTTTCTTTCGAACTCGAATATGAGTTCGTGGAAGTAGCCGAGTGTGAAGAGAAGCGCGTGGTCAAAGGAGAGTCGGGGTACTTGACACTGCCTCTCAAGCCTCCATCTGGACCCTGTCGTGGACATCCGTGGCTGATACGCCCAAAAAAAGACCGGTTTTTGATGGTGTCCGTGCCCGGTAGAGTTATTCAAGGAGGGCTACAGCTGACTGAAGACACTCACGCAATGTTCTCCAGCAACAATTATCCTCTGCCCTCATGTTCAGGGCCTGAACTGCACGCCTATCAACCGGGCACTCCTAGACCGCTGAGCGCCATTTGTGTAGACCCTTCATCATCTGAAACTGTTCAGGTTTTTTCTCGAGGATTTAGAGATCCATGGTCTTTAGACTACTTAGATCCGAACCAAAGGTCTCTCATAGTCGTTATGGTAACGCGACCTAGTCATTACTCAAAGCATCATTACAGTGACACGATCAACATCAGATACGTTCAAGCTGCTCCAAGATGGGCAGCCGAGCGTTGCAGCACAGAGTGCCCTGAAGTTCACGCTTGTATAAGCGCTTCTTTATTTTGTGATGGCACCTGGCACTGTCCAACTGGTTCTGATGAGTCGGTAGGAACTTGCTTGATGGCTCTTTCTCCTTGGTTCTGGCTATTTTTTGGCATTTTGTTCGGTTCATTAACAGTAGTTGTCAGTTGGTGGGCCAATGATTTGTGGAAGAGGCATAAGAAAACACCATTATCAGTTTCTGGAGAAGAGGTTCTTGCCCCAGGTCACCATGAAAACCAACCAGAGCCGCCTGAGTGTCAGTTTCCCCATTGTATCGATGTCAATTTTGAGACAACGGTCTGACGATACGCTCCCCGTGGGCTTCCAATGCCTGCGGGGGTGGCTAATTTTTTCAATCGCTTATCAAATGTTACAAATCGGTGGAGAACAGAAGACTCCTCTTCAACGAACGAATTCAACTTACCAGCGGCGCGTTTGGCCAACGGAGCTAGAAGTCCTCCAACGCTACACGTCAATGGCATTCACCGCCAAACACCAGAGGCACAAAAGAAAGAGGAGCTGGACTCTCCTGTGATGATAACTTCGGGGAAATTTAGCCCTCCTCCCTATCTCTTTGACGGACTCAAGAACCCCTTCACAGATCCGTGGCACAGCGATACCTCAAAAGAAGATGCTACCTCCATGAATTCTTTGGGTCTAAAAGAGCTCAGCAAAGCCTCAACTCTCGAGCGACACACTGATTTTAAAAATGACCTCAGTGCAGCAGAAGATGACTTAGATGATGATGAAGAAGATGAACAGTTATGGCCTTTGCCTCCTCCACCTCAGGGCCCAAGCACCGATACAATGAAACTGAAATTAGCCCCGAACGTGCGGCCTCCCGTGCCTCCCAAGCCCCCGGCCACGTCCCCTTATGCTGTCCCCCACACTATGCCGAGCACCTCGACTCTGACTCGCAAAACTCACAGGTCCCAATACGCTCAGCCATCGATACAAACGTCTTCCCTGCAGGACTGCGAGCCTACCTTTGGTACCATCACATCTCCCTTGTATCCATTCTCACCTACATCCACCCTCGGGAAAGCTCAAAAGTCTCTTGTTCAGAAGGGATCTATGGTGTCCGAAATTGAAAAGTCATTTCAGGAGATTAACGACAAAATGGCTTCGGAACCTCAGTTGATAGCCCCTGCTCACCCCGCCCCTCCTCCACCAACACGGGCAACTGCTCGTGAGGCCGAGGACACCAAAGCGGCGGACAAGCCGTGTTCTGAGGGCGCATCTTCGCCTCCCCCACCACCACCGCTGCCGCCAGCGAGTTTGCCCATTTCCCCATTATCTTCCTCCCCCACCACCCCACCCGACTCCCCACCAAGTTCTCCAGCCCTCTCGCCTCCAACTTCCTCCACTTCGTCGGACTCCCAGCCAAGCTCTTCGCCCAATTCCCCTCCCCACTTTCTGATGAGTTGGAGGTAAACTCGAGTAAGCCCCCTTGTGAGCAACCATATCGATATCATAGTAAGAAACCATCAATTCATGTCATTTTCACTCCTATCACGTCGTAAAAATCTTCCAGTGACTTTGTACCTTGTGAAGAAAACAACAACTATTTCAAAAACGGACGTGTTATATGTGGGGATTCGGTGGTTATTTTTCCACAACATTCTTCCAACCTAAAAATTCAACGCTTCAATCCACATGCAGTAATGTCACTTTAAGTCGAGCGTAATAGCTCCTAAAAATCCTTTATTGTTTATTTCATATACGTTGTAGCTTCAATTTGTAGTTATGAAAATATAATTCTGTGTTGTCAATCTGCTGCCCCGTATTTTTCATTGAGTTGCTCTGCAGCTTCCCACTGAACCAACTTCTGAGGATGTTGTGCTGCCGACATTCGATGCCAGCCTGTGCTCCGTGGCCGCAAGGCTTGAGTTCGTCTTGTCTCCGCTAGGTAAAAGAGCTACATCGAGGCCCCATGTTCATATCGCGTGTTTCTATTTAGAGGAAACGTCCAATATTTTCTGTCGCAGAAACAGCATATGAAGTAAGCATCTTATCGAATCCAAGTTTTGATCTGTTTTGAATCTTCTCACTACAGACTTTTAACGAAAAAGTATAAAACACGATCATAAAATTTGGAATCCAAACAAAAGTTAAAAATGTGGGAAGTCGTGAGTGTAAAGCTGAGATTACAATCGAATGCCCAGTTACCTTTCAATTTAAAGATGGAAAGAACGCATATTTTCTGTATTCGATAAATGACTATTGCATGTCTTTGTGGAACGTCTTGTCTTGGGAAAAGTTATGCAATAAGAGAAATTTTTTATTCAGTTCCATAGAATCATTGTACAAATTTTCACAAATTCAAACTTTGCAATCGTTGAAATCTGAGAAGGCTCAATGGATGTCTAGGCCTCAGTTTTGGCCAGCACTGCGGGCCTGTGAGGACTTGTATCACTGATACGTCATATTTCCACGTAATGTCTTTGATTTTAGAACCTAGCGAAAAACCTTAAAATCCTGCAACGTTTTCTCGAGAAGAGGGCATTTATGTTCATTTCAAATTGAGACTCATAACATCGCACAGGACGAGACTCTTGAGTGATGAAGTAGCAGAAAAAGATTTTAGTAACAGATTTTTACCAGCTAATTTATTTTGAACGTTTTTCAAAATTTTCTCATGTAAGAGTATTATTGAAAACTTTGAAGGCCAAGATTCTTGTAGAGCTCTAAGGAAGCAAATTATTTCAAGCAACACTCAAAAATTTGTGAATTCTGCACACAGGTTTACGTGAGAAAAATGCATTAGGAGAACGTAAGTTTAAGAAGATAACATACTGCCATAGAAATAGCATGTATGTATGTTATATATGTGTATACATATACATGCAGAGAGAATTGTTTCGTATCCATATTATACTTCTTACAGCTGTGTAGAATTTCATAAAGGTAGGTCAAACATGCGTGAATTATACGAGAGTTTTCGATTAGTTGCAGGTTTTGTATTCGTCCACACGTAGCTGGAAGTTGAACTGCAGGGGCTCTAAGTAGCAGCGCTTACATTTTGTTCCCGTACTGAACGCCAAATGTGCGCTGCGAGTCATTTGTTGCTCGAGCAACATTGCATGAGATGTGCGCAGTCCTAATGTTAACGATGCGAAGTCTTCCCGTGGTTGCATTTGATTTTTTCAAAAAAATTGGGGAAAACCATGTCTAAAAAAGTTATTTTCAACGTTTAAAATGAAAATCATTTTTAACATTGGATGCCCTCATTACATGCACGTATTACGTTACGTCAGGTGAATAGTTTATTTTGAAAAATTCACTTTTTCCGATGAAATTTCGAAGATTCTAGTTCCACGTTTCATTCAATCCTTTCGAGTGAGAATGGCAGAGAGATAATTCATTTATGCGTTGTTCTTTTCTATCATATTTCCTTTGGTATCCGACGATTGGCTTCAATATTCCAATCGATTATCATTTCATAATGAAATTAGTCATTACCTAAATCAATCTCATTTAATAAAGGCAAACCAGTGATTATCGTGACTCTATCCTTTCTTCATCTCCTGACACCCTGCTTCAAATGATGGTACGCCCATAACAAGCCAGCACCGCATTTCCCTACCATTTACAAGGGGGCACGCCCATAACAAGCCAGCACTTCATTTCCCTATCATTTCCAAGGTGGCACACCCATAACAAGCCAGCACTTCATTTCCCTACCACTTCCAAGGTGGCACGCCCATAACAAGCCAGCACTTCAATTCCCTACCATTTCCAAGGTGGCACGCCCATAACAAGCCAGCACTTCATTTCCCTATCATTTCCAATGCCGCACGCGGCCCATCAATTGAGTTTGTCTCCGCTGCCACAATGAGCGGCTCAGTCTCCTGACCGCCGGCCTACACGGCTTCATAACACCTCAACGCAGCCTCGCTCAAGTTCTAAGTTCTATTTTCTAAGTTTTAAAATCTTGTTCATTCGTAGGAACATCAAGATCTTTTATTGATTCTTGCCTCCTAAGTTTTAATTTTTCCTGAGCAGTGCAACCCTCATGCCGACCTTCACAACTTCTATATCATTGCACCCTGCCACTTCACTAAAAGATGGTGCTCTCTCTTGTTTTTAATTAGGAAGTATACAACTCGCGTAAGTTTCAAATTTGACGCTACTCGTACGAGAGGTGAAATTCAAACGGTGTGGTTCAAAAAATAGAACAACGTTTGCAGAAACACAATTAAATTCTAATTAAAGTTTCAGCGGCAACCGTGTTGCAAGATATGGCATAGCTGTGCATCCGGGTGCGCAACAGCCCTGTTGCCGGATACGGGCCTTTACTTCCTGTTGCCAGGTACGCGCCTTTACAGTACTTCTAAGCGAGGTTTCTTTCATTTGATAAACTAGGACATAGATAAAGTAAAAACACATAATGGGTAGAAAGCCAATATTTAAAAAAAGATGAAGTTCCCTGTTTAAGCCTCTTGGATGCCTTCTTCACATTGAAAGCATTCTTCGTTGTTCAAGTCAGCCGAGTGGTGGGAGAAATTAGTTTTCGCGTCAATGGGTGCAGAAGGTTTCCAAATGATGAGCATTTCTTGTAATTAATTCTAATTTTAATCGAAACTGGATCCTCAAACAAATATTTTTCGAATGGGACTCAAAATTACTTCATGGATTTTGATTTAGGTTAGACGATAAGATTAGCAAGTCCGATACATCCCTGTGACACTCGAATAATTCTTGGTCATGTTTGCGCCCAATCGTTTGTGTGTAGAGATCGTGTGGGTTTGTATATTTTGTTTGCTATAACAACTTGGCATCTTAGTATTTTTATTTCGAGTGAACAAAAGAGCGAAGGTATTGAGAGCAGCATCAAAGCCTAGTTTAGTGTTCGTAAATGCTAGTCACGTACTTGTAACTACTTCCATTCACCTAATTATTTATTCGTGTAAATATTACTGGGCTGTAAATAAATTCCTAGGAGGCGTTTCAATGTGAATAATAGTCTACGTGTTTCTTTGGTCTGTATTTTTGGAGGTAGGACAAACCTGATAAAGCTAACCCATTACAGAGAAGTTGTAACTGTTGATATGTGAATTATGTCCTGGCTCTGTTGTTTACAATAAAAATATCCACACAACCAAAAATGAGTTTAGCATTTACCTCCCGCAGACGAAGGTCTGTTTTCATTGCGACAGCAAATTACCTTTTCGTGAATGGGAATGGAAAATTCCGAGAATTTTCTCCTCGCAATAGTGCACCGATTGCTTAAATCCTAAGTCGGGCTAATGAAATTGTTCGTAGACAGACCACTTAAATTACATCAATCACTGATAAAAGTATTATTCTAAAGAAAAAATAATAATAGTTTAGACTCTGTCAAGGGATTTGCACAATGTAAGCAATATTTTTCGCGCAATTCACAGGGTAATCGAGAATGGCAATGTCTCCTCAAGAAAAGCAGAGCTCAATTTTGACTCATCATCTAATAACCGGTGCAAAGCTAGAACATGATGCAAAGGTTTTAAAAACAAGCCGAATCGACCGTAAATTTTGAAATAAGAAAGTAATCAAGTAGAAACGTACAAAGATTCCATTCGTAAATACCCAATGATTTTGCATTTTCTGATGCGATCTTCACTCAAGAAATTACCTCAATAATTCGGCCATGCACTCATTGCGTTGTTTTGAAACTCCATTTTGTTAGATCCCCGGTGCCGCTAACTCAATACTGCTTTTGGCTGTTTTCTGCCTCAAATTTTACCCGGTATTCGTACAAACTATTTTTTGTTAGTAAACCAACATGGCTCGGTGGAGTTTTGATAAAGGATGTCCAGAAGTTAAACTACCATCTATTTTAAACCGTAGTTTATCTGGAGACTAATTGGTAGATAAGAATTTATAAGAGCGCTGTGATGCTGGAAAACAATTTTGCAGCGTGTTTGTGCCACTCAAAACTTCGATTTTGAATACCCTCCATTTATTCCACGTTGAATGGGTTTCATCATCCAAAAAATGTGATAAATATTAACTCAAACCTCACAATAGGACTCAGAATTAGATTGTCTAGTTGCACTCGATAATTTTCTAAGGACAACTTCCCTGTACTTCTACTCGAACCTTCGCTCCTCCACCTCGTCGTCGTCGAAGGCGAAGCCCCCTTAGTGATTCGGGGAGTCCTAAAACTCAACCAACGAATGATTTAAAGATTGAATATATCTGAACTGGTCAGTAGTTTGCTTAAATCGCAAATTGATTAGAAACTTAAAAACGAGGAAAATTCCAATTAAATATGATTAAGTTCCTTTGAATTCTCCTCGTTTTTAATTAAGTTTTTAATTTAATGATTGCATTTGCAAAATTCAGTTCATTTACTTTGCACTCCACACATTAATCTGTTTCACGTGGGTAACTTAGTCAAAATAAACTGTTTCGAGGACAAATTGAACTCTTGATGGTTTTTATCATCTTACAATTGGCAGTTTTGATCAAAATGAATGAATTTCTGACTAGCCAATATCTCGGCATATCCCCAAAGGATGTTTAGTAACTTTCTGTCCCAATTGATGCTTAACTCGTATAACTCGTATAGAAATCTTCTGTGAATCAGGCCTAACAATACAAATTCCTCCTTGTCCGTTTGCACCTCTGCATGATGCTCTGATTTTTCTGAAATCACGTCATGAAGATATTACGGTTTTGCGTATTAATGTCCTCCCTAGCTCTAGTGCCCTTTAAATAATCTCCATACCGCTAATAGTACATTCTCCCTCCATTTCAACACTGTGAGCTCACATTCTAGCTACATACAAGAGTCTGAACTGTAAACAAGTTGTGCCATTCATGGCCTAGAATTCCCCCACCTGATTTTCACCACTCTCTGAGAATAAAAGTTCATTCCAAACTGTTGTTGAGATCGTATCTGCTGATGGAATTAACATGAGCGAGATTACTGTCTACGAGGCCCCAAGTCTCAGTTCTCAATTTGGCTTTTGATGCCCGCAATCCAAGAGGACATTGCAAGAGTTGTGGGTCTCTTGTTTACCTCACAACAACACAGCGTGGCTTCTGGCTTCATTTAGACGAACTCTTCTCTTGGATAGGAACGGCCGGGCGGACTTGTGCAGCACCGCCGTAAGGAAAATTAAAGATTCAAGAATGGTTTCGTTTAAAAAGTTTCCAATTTGATCTATTGTGAGTAATTCAATGACAAACATAAAGCAATTTTTCATGACAACTCCCCTCCTATAGTTCGCGTGCATGCATGAGTGTTTGACTCAAAACGAAATCTCTACAGAGCAGAAGCATAGAAGCAATGTGCCATTATTTTGTGGCTTTAAAGTCAAAAGAAGCAAAAATTGGTGCCGCTTTCCTCACGCTGCACAATCCGGCCATTGAGAGAAGCTCTTGAAAAGAAGCGACGCGTGAAGCATGCTTGCCCCCTGGCTGATGCACTTCTGATGGCATGATGCTCCGGCGCTGTTGTTCTGCGTGCGATGGTACGCTCTTGCAGTCTCACCCGAGCTTAGCTGCGGTTGTGCTGGAGTGTTAGGAAACCTGGCTTCCTCATGCAAACTCATTATAAAATTATCTTTTGGCAAAAAGTCAGAGCAGCGTTTGGGTTTCATGACATTACATTTATATGTCGTCTAGTGTAGATGTAAAAAGCGTCCTAATTTTGACAGAAATTAGTTTTTTTGGCCAGTGACTTGTCGGATGAAGTATTTTTTCAGTTCTCAATAGCAATAAACAAAAAAAATTTTCGTTGGTGCCATCTAAAAATGGGACATTTTCACCAAGTCCAAGGGAAGATGTATGAATGAGACCATGACTGCATCCATCGATTAAAAGGAAGGATCTAGGAAGAATAAGAACATCTGATCGATTATAATTCGCGGCGCGCCTGCCCGAATTAGCGGCAGCCTCAGACGGGGCCTTCAGAGCACGACTGCACAGGAGGCCCTCAGGCCAACAGCAGGAGAACAAAAGAAAATTTTGGTACCACAAAACAAGAAACGGAGAGCGATCGGCGGGCAGATGCAGTGCTTCAATTGTACAGACAAGGTAAGTTTAGCGTGCAGAAAAATGCTCTGAAAAATAAAAACATTACAAAAGCTTAAAGGATAAAATCAAGTAGAATTAAATTATTGTAATTTCATTGTTATATAGGGAAATTTTTTTGAGAAATTTATGCATTCAATTTTAAAACCAGTAAATAACAAAGATGTGAAACTGAATATAAGTATTTTTACTATAGTTAGCCGACATTTTATCATTTTTACTACAGAACAATGAGAAGTTGATTAAAAACCACTCTTACTTCCGTGTTCCTGTCTTAAAATTCTCCGTCTCACATCAGAAGAACTTTAGAAAAGACTGTTTTTGACGAAGATTCATTTCGCGAACAACAATCAATGATGCATCTGCTAGAAAATGATTTGATCTTCAGAACTTGCTCACGGGTGACCCGGAAGCGTTATGTAAAATGCTGCCCTGACGTTAGTAATTAATGAACAAGTAAATTTACGACTTGTAGCCTGAATTTAATTTTTAGAATCTGGTCAGTTCAACCATGAACTCCAAACTCGGGCCAGACATTCCTCGATGAAACGAAGGGAAAACGAAGCATTCGAACCCTGTACCTTAGCTTGGCCTCCGGAAGCAGGTTTTTGGCGGTGAAAGCAGCGACGATGATTGTAAGAGAAGAAACTGACGGTGAAGAGGAGGCAATGAGACACGGATTGGTGGGGCAGCAAAGCCTGCGATGCGGGCAGGAAAGCCAGGCAACGCGCCGTCTCTGAGGCGCTTCCTACGCTCTGGCGGGGCTCTTTATGAGCCTTAAATTCTGGGCCTTTGCTGCTCCTTGGCAGGGCCTGGGGGGAGGGGGGCTGGTGGTGCTGGAAGGGGGGGGGGGG
>JACJUY010005320.1:3124-23641 GCA_014220935.1 Platorchestia sp. MABIK | reverse complement strand
TGAGATGGAGGCTTGGCAGAGCGGGGCTTGGCTGAGATGGAGGCTTGGCAGAGCGGGGTTTGGCTGAGGTGAAGGCTTGGCAGAGCGGGGTTTGGCTGAGATGGAGGCTTGGCAGAACAGGGTTTGGCTGAGGTGGAGGCTTGGCAGAGCGGGGTAGAATGTGGCCACAGAAACGAGCCAAGTGGCCGTCTCTTGGGTTGTCCCCATGCCGAGTGCCGCCATGGATCAATCCCGCACAGGCGCCAAAGAAACACGTTCACAAGCATCAATTTTCACGCACACACATCGTTACATTCATGCTAACGTATCTCATATCGAAGCCATTACGCGATGTGTCGTCCCATGATTTGATTGGTTTCTTCCCATCATTATAAATATTAGAGAAAAGATCACCTCTTTTTTCACGCCACGCTGATGCCCCTGTCCGATGAGACATTACTGATGGAAACGTAAATGAATCGCATAAAGAAACGTAATTTCTGTTCATGCTAACTCATTTACTGAAAATATTTTTCTCTTCACAGCAACATAGAATTCCAGTTGGCTCTCACCTAAAGAGTACTGGGGATTCTAAGCGAGTATCAGTGAAGATGTTTGGTCAGTTTACTTCGTTTGCCTCCGTACAGCGTTGACCTGTTCAGAATGCTCTGCCTGGCAAGCGACATTGCTGCGCTAAGTAGCTCTTCACCCAAATACAAAGAAGCGAAGAGCTTGTCCTCATCCGCGTGTTGAGTTTCAGTTATTCGAATTTGCCAGAAGATCGCACATCCTTGGAACTGTTTTTGTTATTTAATTTCGATATTATTATATTAATGGCTACATGTTGTATTAGCACAAAATCATTGAACTCAAAAATTAAATGGAATTACGGTAGCTAAAACGTGCGAACATTTACGCGCGTTGTGTTTATGTTAATCTTATGATGCTGAAGAATAATTTATACCTGATGAATGCATGGCACTGGAATCAGAGCGCTTTTCAACACGCAACAGGGAGGGAATGTGGGCCGCGGTCAGGGATTAATTTCCCCGCATGAGTCGTGCTCAAGTCTGCACGGACCTTAAACTCTAAAGTTAAACTTATTCAGAGTATCTCAGTCGAGTCTTTAACTCTCCATCAGACTTCATCTACTCTTAGCGCGCTGGAAAACTTCACGCAAACTTTGGAGCGAAAACCCATCACGCCTCGTTGAAATTCTTTCTTAGATTCTTTCAGTGATAAATGATTCTTTCAACTTTGAGGGAAAGGGAGGTCGTCTCAGATGAGAGGAATGAGTGCCGCGTGCGTCTCGGACGAGCTCACCGATAACTTTGCCTCGTCACTGGTCAGCTTCATTTCCCTACGAGGGCAGCACACAAGTCAAACAAGGAAGTCTTCAATCAGAACAGCAAACGTCTGATTTACAAATTAAAATTCTATTTGTCTCTGATATATCATAGCTAAACGTCTGTCTTCGTATTGAATCTAAAAATGTGTGCATAATAACTTGCTTAATTCGCTAGCTGCCGCAAACGAAGTCAACATCGTGAGATAATCCTCATTAGAACGCATTTCCAGTCACGTCAGGCTTTTGGCAGTCCGCAACATTGCCTGCCGTGCAACACTGCTGCTCTAGTTGTTTACCCAACTCAACGGGGTCAAGTGAACACGCTCAGCAGAGTAAGTGATAAATGTCTAACTTCGAAGTGATGGTACACTAATTTAAGATCTCTAATGCATGGATTTATGGAAACTCCAAGTGATGTCGCAACTACGTAAAATCACGATTTGGTGATTTTTTGTTGTCTACATAAAGTAATGAAATCTTTTTGCTACTTTGTTGCAAAAGCTTATACGGCCAAGACCCTGAATAGGAAAAATTAGAGAAATCTTCTTAACAGATCATAATGGAAGAATTTTGGAAAGACACGGCAAGTATAGCCTGTCAAGAGACACTTCAATTCACATTCGCACGCCTCCAGACTTCTAAATGAGTCCTGTAACTGCTCAAAAAAAAGGTAGCTGTTCTCTCAGTAGCGTTTACGAATATTTAATAGAAATTTTTACAAATGAAATTATTGAAACGTTCGCCTTTGAATGTACTCAGTAACATTTGGATAAAAATGTTGCCGAAGTTATCTTTTGAATATCCTTTAATATTTGAAGTTTGAATTGTGTAAATTGCTCGAATTGCTTAAAATTCTTCAGCGTTTTGATTTCTGGCATTCTTTAATGAGAAATTCATCAAATGACGAAACGTGCGTCGGACGAGGTGCTCCAAATGTCTCTTTCAAGATATGCGTAAAATAATTCAATTGAAGAACGTTGCATTTCAACTGATAGTTTACAAAGGAAAATTAATAAAAATAGACTTTAATCTTTTTTAGAGTCATGTCAATTGGCTGGATACTTAAATATACATTCCATTTTAAAAATTAATTAAGTTTTATTCAAATTTAAACAGGAATTACACGAAGCGATGCAATTTACAACTGTCGAGAGTTGGTCAGAAGCTCAGAGAATCAAATTATGAGTCGCTAGTGTCAGAGGTTCTTCACTGAAAATAGTTCGCTTATTAGCATTCGATGTTGCAATTTTCCCGCATCAATTTGTCAGCACAAATTTGTCAGCACAAATTTGTCAGCACAAATTTGTCAGCACAAATTTGTCAGCACAAATTTGTCAGCACAAATTTGTCAGCACAAATTTGTCAGCACAAATTTGTCAGCACAAATTTGTCAGCACAAATATTCTAAAAACCGAGAACAATTTGGCTTGATTATTTTAGCCATTTTTGAGGGTCTGCATGAATCAAAGAATGAAAAAGTGGTTAGAATTCTTTTAAATTTACACAGTAAATAATCTGAAAACGGAAGGTTTATTTTTTTCATCAAAAATTATTTACAAAGGTGCTAAAAATCTTCTTAAAATAAAAATCTCCAAATTTCGCCGGCCTGCGTAACTGCAAAAGTATTTTTCACAGCAGTAAGTCGATGAAGTTTGCTCTCGAAGTACCGAAGTTTTTATATGGTTCTTTTTAGACTGAAATTTAAAGCTAGTTCCCGATTGATGCAGGTTACCAATGGCTGCTCTCGGTGAGATTAAACTTTAGTCCATTATCTGAAGGTCTCCGGCCATAAATGCTCAATCCCGACTTTTAATCTGAAGAGGATAAAAGAGTTTTCTGCAAACTGCACAAGAACTGGCTGAGAGCCCTTCATTCCAAGCGTGAGTTAATTTTGCAGCGGTGCGACTCTGTAAACCAAAGCCTGTATGAGAGCTACGCTCTTGTATCTGTTGTGTGAGTTTTTAAATGACGGGCGAAATGTTTCGGTGACGGAACATTTCGCCCGTCGCCGAAACATTTCGCCCGTCATCGAAAAACTCACACAACAGATACAAGAGCGTAATGTTTTGGCGACGGAAATTGATTTCGCATCAAGACTGATTTGAACGCGAATAAAATGTGGAGAGTGGATGAGGCATTCAGCATCTAATATTTTCTAATTTTTCGAATTCTTCTCAACTTGTACCCAGAGTTTGAGGAGAGTTACATCGCATATTATGCATGAATTTTCTAATCACTGTCCCCATCTTGCGGTCCGTACATTGTCAGGCTTTGCAGTACTCTTGCGACGATGTCTTCTGTGACATGTTATTCAAAATGAAATTGATGCTTCATTTTAAAAATCTTCCATAACCATGCACTTTTTGGACTGATAAAAACCTAATTCTTTGAAGATCAAAGCTCTCTTTTCCTTCTTGCTGTTCCATTCCACGTTTGGCTTAGAAAAGAAGAAAAAGAAGCATGCGAACAATCTAAAACAATTCAAGACGCATCTTGTTCAGAACGTAAGGATGTCGACAAGACGTGATAACTCCTTGACTTCGCCGGTGAACACTCAAAACTGTTTTTGTAACAATGAATACTTAATTCTGTACAGAAAAGAAAGCTTTCCTCGAAAATGCTTTGAGCAGAAAGAATGTTGCGTTTTAAATGTTGCCTAGCAATGAAAAAATAACCGACAAATCCTCTATCGGTTGAGCAAGAAACTTAATTTTGGGCATCGATTTCCAGTGAAATTGTCACGTTGAAAAAATTGCGTGTATTAATTATTACAACGCAAGGGAAATACTTCGTATTTACATCCGTAATCTGGCGTGATAATTCTTCTTACCAGTTACTTCTTTTCATCAACAAGAAACTGGCACCTGATACTCGTCGACGCAAACTTGTCCCGTGTGCCATCCAGCCTCAGCAGCAGATGCGCCAGCTGTGCTGCGGGACTGCTGGGGCGCACAAATCGCTCGTTGGTTGCGAAAGGCTAAAAAATGCCCCAGTACATAACAAGGGGTGTATTGTGATAAATACTTTGCATATATTCGTTTCTATCAATTTGATGTCCCTCAAATAATTACATTGAAGTTAAAAAATTCGTTCGTCTCAGAGCGGCCAGATAATCGCACCACATTTCGTCGCTTACGAGAATTGTCGTTGAGCGAAGTAAAAATTAAGCAAAACAATAATGTTGAATTGAGGAATTTTTATTTAAGCAGCTTCGTATGAAAATAAGAGACATCATAAGCGAATGAGAATGATAAGTTAGGACGCTTTCAAGGCATAGTGAGGCTGCAGTTATTGTTCTGAAATACGAACGGAACGAGTTTTGTTCCACATCTCGAATCACGACCTCAAAATTATTATTTTATCGCGCGAGCAAGTTTCAATCAGCAATTGCATTTTAAGTAGAGATTTCAAACCTGTGAATCCTAAAATTGATTGCAAACACTATTTAACCATTGTTAGAATGGCATTTCATCATTTTGAATGATATTCATTTTGTTATAATGTTATATTTTTCATTTTAAATTTATTTTCTTTTGTTTGGCGTCAAATTTTTTGAAAGCAGAACAAATGCTCTCACTCGACCAAAATATTCACTACAACAAAACTGCATCAGCACTTCCGTAGAGCTTCTCAGTCTGACGTAATGATAATAATAAAAGAAGTGTATTTATACATCTGTGAGTAGAACAACTGCTCAAGTCTGCTAAACATGCTCACGTGCTTGTCTCATCGATTGCTTGCCGCTTCCCGTGCTTTCTTTCAGTCGTAACATGGGCCAAATTCAACACCTTGTTGCTAAGAGAAGCAAAGATCAACATTCGCTCTCATTGTATTGCTAATACAATCGGCTATAAATATCTTTGTTGTGATTATCTCACAAAATTTATACACAAAATACCTGACCCAACCGGTCACCAATGTTTGGGCATTAGTTCGAAAGTTAAGTCTTCCTATGCTAATACTTCTTTTTTCTCTTAGAGGCACCCAATTTATTTCATACTTCCTATTTTCCTTAGAGTCATTCACATCATTTCATACTTCCTGTTTCATTTAGAATAATTCAATTTGTTTCATACTACCTATTTATTTACTGTACTTCCTTTTTCCCTCAGAGTCACTCCCTTTATTTCACCCTTCTTATTGATTTATTGTACTTCCTTTTTCTCCTAAAGTCCCTCTCTTCATTTAATACTTCTTATTTATTTATTATACTTCCTTTTTCTCCTAAAGTCACTCTCTTCATTTCACACTTCTTATTTATTTTTCATACTTCCTTTTTCTCCTAAAGTCACTCTCTTCATTTCACACTTCTTATTTATTTATTGTACTTCCTTTTTCTTATAAAGTCACTCGTTTCATTACATACTTCTTATTTATTTATTATACTTCCTTTTTCCCTTAGAGTCACTCCCTTTATTTCACACTTCTTATTTATTTATTGTACTTCCTTAGAGTCACTCAATTTATTCTTTCGATGAATTTAACTCCAAAAGTTTCAATCGCACTTTGAGAAATAATAACTAAATATATAAGATAATTTAAGTTCATCAACCCATAAGAAATTTACATTGATCAGGAGTATCTAAAACAATGTGGCTGTCAATTCTAAAATCCCAGCAACGGCATAAAACAGCTACAATGAAATAAAGTTTGTACGAGAACAATTTAAGACAAAATCGAAAAGGCCAACGGACTTTCATTGTTTATTTGGCAATTTTATTTAGGAAAAATCATCCTCATTCGGGAAGACCATAAGCAATGGATAAACAAGTCCTTGAAGCTGCAGTGGTAGTCCAAGTTTCTTAAGCACAAAGTTAGCTCAACTAGCCAACGCAACCCGTGCGAGTGCTGCTTAAGCATTCATGAACAAATAACTCCATAAACTCTGAAAGATACCAAAATTTGAGCTGAGGCTATTAGAACACTGGTGTAGTATTCTTGAAAATGAGCGCAACTTGTCCTAGAGCTAATAAATACTTTCATGTCATTGAATTGACATGGCATTGATGTTTGGAAAAAACTATACACATTTCATCACATCCGTGCACCCGCATAAAATTATCGGCAGACACGTTTTCTTGATTGCAGTTATGTCCATCAAGGAAAAAATCGTGTCAACTTCAGAAGTCACGCACGTATTTAATCAAATATTGTATTGAGAATTAATAAATTAACAGAACCAAATGCGGACTAGGTGGCAGAGCATCGCTTTCCCAAAACTGACAGAGCACAGTGTAGCCAAGGGCTTCCACGCGATCTAAGGCTCACACAAGATTTTTTCAGGTCGCAAAGCTGGTAACGGGACGTACGAGCAGAGCCTCATGACGTGCTGAACTAACTTGCTGTTCCACACTGGCATGCGTGGCCGTCGGCTGGGGCATGCGGCTCGTGTCTGGGTCTATGTGGCATGGACCTGGTGTTTGGGTCTACATGGAGCATGGAACAGGGGGTAGGAACATATGACGAGAATTCGCCAGTCATTGACGAGATTTCAAATAACAATTACTGAAATCATTCATCCAGTGCGTCGCTCAGAATAGAACGTCTTAGCGATGTAGAACGTAATCATATTCTACCAAGTTAGGGTCGTAAGCTACAGCGTGAAAGTCTAAAACTAAAGGTATCTTTTCATGATATTAAATGCGCTCATACTTCCGTCTAACAAGCATGTTATTTCAATAGTGCTGAATGAAGGAAACTATGTACTCGTAGATTTGCATAGTAATTTAACGAATGCTTTGCAAAGTACGGGTCACAGGTAGAGGAAATTGAAGGAAGCTGCGAGGCTCAATAGAATGATGCTAAATAAAGAGAAGGGCGCACGAATAACGAACTCTGAACGTGTGATCTGGATATGCAAACATCTCCAATGGACGGAGCTCACAAATGTGGACCACACCGCCGGCTTCATCTCTCTGTCGAGGCGCCCAGCAGCCGCACCCTGATGTTCACCGCCCTTCTTTCCAGCTCGCAGTCAGTCCTGCATTGAATACATCTCGAATCAAGACCAAAAAATTATTCTTTTACTGCTCGAGCAAGTTTGAATGAGCAGCGGCAATTAAAGCAGTGATTTCCAAACTGTGGATCCTCAAACTGATTACAAACTCTATTTAACCATTATTAGAATGACTCCAAGTGTTCACCTCTATTTTTGCCTGGCTTCTGAAAACCCTGAATTCCGTGAATCCTGAAGTTCTCAAACGAGATACAACTAAGCAACAATCGAAAAACTGTTCATTTAAATAATTTTAAATTCAATGAACCTTCAATTCCTGACATTTAGAGAATCCTTAACTCAAAGAATAATTCATTCAAATAATGATGAAAAAAGAACCCATCATTGAAAGAATCCTGAAGTGAAAAAGCAGCAAATTTCACAGAATCTATAATTCAAAGAACCATTCATTAAAGAACCGTTACTTCAGGGAACCAGTCAAATGAAGCACCATGAATTCAAGAGCCACTGAAGAATTCATAGAAAACTGAAGTAGAAAAGCAGAATCCGTAATGGTGGCGGTGACCGCACGAGCAGTTCCGCTGCCAAACTTGGAGAGCTCAGCGGCGCATCTCCTCGAAGTCTGGCGGTGTCCAAGGCTCGATTTCTCGGCAGGAACTTTTTTAATTTTGTCTTAGCGTCGTTGGTGCCATATGTCGTGGCAAGCACCGATGTTGACATTGTTCTTTATGGGCCTCACTGGGGGCCGTAAATCATGGTCTCTCATTCTACTCGAGCTGAGCATTCTACTGAAATTCTTACCGTTGTGTCAGAAAAAGACCATACATTTACTGGACATCTATTTTTAAGCGGTTGTCAGTCCCACAGTGAGAAGAATGAGTTAAAGATATAATACGTTTACTTAAAGATGTTCAGTAGCATATTTTTAAACAATTTACATTTTCACATATCACGGAACTCTTCTCTCTATACTGAGATAGAGAAAGCCGTATATTTCAAATGAAAGATAGGCGTAATGTTTAAGTTGAGGTGTTAAGCAGTAACCATAGCTATCTGATGCCGTTCTTGGAAGACCCAGAGTACGAGGCACAAATGCATTTCTCTTCCTGGTACATTCCCGCCCCAGAACATGACACTCACCTCATGGTCTGCTCGCCTGACACATTCCCGCCCCAGAACATGACACACACCTCATTGTCTGCCCGCCTGACACATTCCCGCCCCAGAACATGACACACACCTCATGGTCTGCCCGACTGACACATTCCCGCCCCAGAACATGACACACACCTCATGGTCTTCCCGCCTGACACATTCCCGCCCCAGAACATGACACACACCTCATGGTCTGCTCGCCTGACACACTCCCGCCCCAGAACATGACACACACCTCATGGTCTGCTCGCCTGACACATTACTCTCAACGAGAATAGAAACGCTTAATTTCTTTTATCTTCAAGCTGCGGTAATGGGTAGATCACTTAATGCTAGAAATATGTACAGTGAGCAACTCGACTTCTACAAGACAACCTGCAGTTGAAGGATATTTTCAGAACTGTTCATCCGTCAGAGTGTGGCTCATAAAGCGTAGCTGACGCTGTACCGAGAGCAGATTTAATAAAAACTTTAGATTTATTGTCATGTGGCGCAATCCTGCCCAAATATCTTCTAAGAAGTGAAAAGTGACAAGAATTGCTAAACATTACATTTCATCACAGCAAATGATTTTTTACTCACAAATATGTATATTTATATAACACTCTCAGCACTAGCTCAAAGAGAGTCTTTTCAAATAGATTCCAATTATTCCTTTGAGGTATTTTAGTTACAATTTTAATTAAAATCCGAGTGCCTGACTCCCCGGGTGCACGTTGTTATAAATATCGGGTTATAGGTTAATTTGAAAAATAATTATCACAATTTGTGAAGCTGCACCAAGCACCCGAGTCTCGAATGTGTCGCGCGCTAGTTAAAGCAAGCAGCGATATTGAGCTTCGCAGGCAGTCTTCTTTAACAGCATCAAAGGCGGCACCTACGGAGCGTTTGACGCCAAGTTATGGCTGAGCAGCAACTCGAGACCATGTTTGTGTATTGCAGGCACCAAGTTAGGGGATTCAGTTAATACCTCGTTAGCCCGCCTTGTGTCCACCCTGAGACATGCACTCCAGCGCAGCAACTTCTCTATAGACTCCTGAGCGTCTGACGCGCGCCACTCCTAGAGGTGAATATCGCCCAGTACTGCGAACTGTGGACATTTGTTCTTCTTAATATTTAGGATCATTTAGCATTCAGTGCAGGTGACCTTTGCCAAAACTCACGATAAATGATGTTCAAGCTTCTTTAGTGAAATAAATGAAGTGTTACGTTCACTGAGTCTTCTCACAGATGGGATCATGACAGGTGATATGAATGTCCACATATGCATTTCTGTACTTTTACCTTTCAGTAAATCATAAACCCAATTAACAATCACGACTAACCAAATAACTGTTTCTCCCACCAAATACACAGAAAAAGCGAGTGAAGATCGGGACGACGAAGATAGGCCAGGACTTGGATTCACTTACATTACTTCAGAGTGGGCTTATAAAAATTAATTACGGATTGCATTATACTACTCAACGTAAATACAAATTTGCTCATTGTACGAAAATAATTCATGAGATATCATCGTAGAACATGAACGTTGAATATAAATATCAAGAGCAGTTGAAACTCCGTCATTACACTTAATCACGGAGTCAAGAAGTTCACGCAGTGAGTGACCGAAAACTGAAAAGAGAAATACAAACATTGTTCGCACTTAAAACAAAATCTTCGCATGATGTTGCTAAATTACCAATTAGCTACTGAATTGCTCAAGCATTGTTCAAAGTTTAGTTTTAGTCAAAATGCAAATTACTGATGAGGTTGGCAATGTTAACCTAATTAATACTATTGAGGTTAGCATTGAATTAGGTTAACATTGCAAATTTACCCGTGTTTGTGATCTAGGTTCAAGGCTATTAAGCCTTGAACCTAGATCACAAAGAGCTTAAATAAAGTTTCGCTAACAAAGAAAAATCGCTAAAATTCAATCAGCAGATTTGAATTTTACAGTTTGAATTCATCCAATGGTACCGATGACAAAAGTCTGGAGACCAACTTCTCATCGGATGCAATTGTTCACAGGACAGTAGCCTGTGGCAATTATCCGGAGGGGCAGGTGTGCGGGGCAGCTCATTTCACATTAATCGGGTTTAACTTGACAAATGTTCATAATAGAATCAGTGATGCATTATTTTCATGTTAAATTTAATAATAGCCCTAGAACGAATGGGTGAAAATAAATCTGTGTTTCTGTTTAACATAGGTCATCAATTTTTGAACCTCTAGTTGCCCGATGCCACACAAGCTCACAGACTCATAGGCTCATGTGCTGTAAATGATAAAGTAAAGATTATTCGAGTGCATATCAAATATTCACTCATACTTCAATTCTTCATGCAGGCTTAAAGTAAATCGAGTGTTGAAATGTCTGGGGATTGAGAACAAATCGTTTCGATTTATTCCTACGACCATTTAAATTTATATTTTTGTGATGATCAGGGCCAAGTGGAAGCTGTTTTCAACACCAACGCTCTCTTCCGTGCGTGATGTACGAGGGCATTAGAGGTTAGGCGGCGGTCAGAGGAATAGCTCGCATTATTCACGTTCCTAAACGCGTCACTCCTCCGCCCGTACGTCTGGCAGCGCTGCCGTGGCATCCGGGCAACCACAGCGGCTTCATTCACCTACCTCGTCTTTTGTTTACTCTCTGCAAAACGAAATCCAAACAGAAACTAAGACGTTGACTTTATCCACCACTATTAGTGAAATTGCAGATTTGATTTTCAGTCAAAATATACGTGCAAATTTATTCAGAAGGAAGACAAACTGAAATCTTTCATCTGATGTCTCCTCAAATCAGCTCCAAATCGTCTTCAAGATTCAGATTCTTATTGAGTATATTTTTCTAGCATTATTACTGCACTCCATTTGCATCACATTTGCATTTCACCTGTGCCTACCATTCGAGTGTCATTTTGCGTTCAAAGCTTCCGGCGCCCGCGCAAGTTCGTCTCTCTACCGAATGATTCGTCTCGCGCCTCGACCCCGTTTTTCTAATTGCGCTTATTTACCTGAGCAAATTTACCTACCAGAGTGACTCTTCAAGGGGCTTTGTTAAATCTTCAAACGCACCAAAGAAAATTAAGTTTGATCAAGCTTGCCCTTGACGAGAAAGAAATGCGCCGTAGGTGCCTACATGAATATTCAGCCCGGCTCATTAGCATCTTAAGAGGTGCTCCGAGTTGCGCTGGCTTGCAACGTGGGCCACTCACAAGCCGAGCTCGCGTGAGTCGAGCGATAATTTCTTGTCTCTAACAAATCACCTGTCCAATTATCCCATTTTTCTGAACAGTTAAAGTTTGTTGTTTCAGATTCAAATTACTTTCTATCACATTTATCATGCACGCGTGATCACTTTGTGAAATTTAAGGAAGCTTTGACAGATACCCTTTATGTGTAACTCCAAATGATGTCACTACTAGCGTCAAAAAATTACGTCATCCCGTGTTCATTCTAAGAATAAAATTTTGTCCCTACTTTCTCGAACTTCATTCATGGGATTTCCGGGAAAGCATCAGAAGTGTTTTCTAATATGCTTGATAAGGCGCAGCCACGCCAGCGCGGCGTGATCGACTATCCATCCTCTAACACGATTATAGATCACTCAATGTGTTGATGAAAAACAAACGAGTTCATGAATATTTGATGAGGCAGATCAGTAAAGAACATCGTCAAGAAATGGCTGGCTGCTTACGAGCGAAGACAGCAGCTCGAGAGAGATACTTCAGTTTTATGGAGCGATTAAACTGCCAATGACTTGGAAGAAGCACAAGTTCGGGACACGTTATATTATTGTTGTTCGCTTTTCAGAGGCGTCGGTAGAGATTTTCTCCCCTCATCCTCCTGAAGGGAGTACAGACCTGCACCCCCACGCAACAGGTCGCTGCCGCCCCATTTGTGCCGCCGCTCTTGTGTTGGTTCAGTGAATATCGCTGCGTGCGTAGGTAGTGAGATCCTAACGCAGTTTGGCTCTAAGCCTGGCAGTCAGCAAACACAATCATATCGAGAGCATAAAAATGCCTGCCTTCTTAACTTCAATAGCTTTGGAAAACACTTATTCTGAATACATTGGTGCTGTAATTTCTGTTTTCTTTTTAATTCACTGTTTATTTTCGACCCAACATCAAATGTCAGGGAACACAATGATAAGCTCACCCTCATGTACACATTCGTTAAGCATTAAAACAACTTAAAATATTCATAAGCCCTGAACAGTATGCCCTAGGCAGAAAAAATCAGCGAAGGGAGAGCACTCTCAGTGTCGCTGCAACCACTTTTTTCTATCACTTGCAGAGTTACGATGAATATTTAGAGAAGCAGTACAGGACTGATAATAATGAACCACCATCCTTAACTAAATAATCGTAACAGTGATGTTTAGCTTTCGTAGTTTCAAGGTACCTCCGAAAAATTTTCAAAGACAAAAGTGTTGACGCAAAATGCTGTTATTATATTTGCAATTAAACAAACTTTTTGACAGTGTAGAGAAAAAAAATGGCTTGATTCAATTTTACTTTGGCAAAGATATGTACATCGGTTAAAGCTTTCGATTCGGAACCTTTTGTTTCTTACTGAAAAAAGAAAGAAAAATTTATAGCTGCATTCATTATTCTGAGACAAGAAGCAGAGAACAGGATTCTAACTCCTTTAAAGAGAGAACATTTACTTTTCATTGTTGTATGATGTGTTATGCACAGATTGAACAACTTCTTCATTCATTAAATTAGTTCGCTCAGGAATGATTACTATCTCTCATTTGCATCAGTGTGAGGAGTCTTCACGCCAAGCTCCTTCTGGTTCAGGGGCAATTGATCTGCTTAGAATGGAATGACTCGTATGAAAGGGCAAATTTATTGTTCACTCACCCGTCAGATTAACTCATTATTGATTCATAAAAAAGCCAAACATCCATAAGTCATTACTTACTCGTCTTATCTTACGTCAATAACACCCTCGGTTTATTCATTTATGTATTTGTTTGGTGTCCGCTTCATCCGTCTCTCTGTGACGCTCATAAGGATGCTTACTGACCGTATCTGTGATACGAGTTTCACACGTACACAAGTGCAAGAGTATTTTTATCGTGGGTACTATTGGGATGGATATATTTGTTTGACATCCATATCTGGTGGATTTATATAAGGAAATATCGAAACCCGTCATTTCTGACGGGTTGTGTATACTCGTAATGAAACAATTATCACAGCTGAATCAAGCCAGATTCTTTTGAAACGAAATCAAGAGAAACAACACTGTTCAAATTGAAAACTAAGATTTCATTTACTCGAAAACGTTGACGATATTCAGCAACAGGAGATGCTTATTGTAAACCGCAAGAATCGATTTAGTCAAATCAATGTGCTCGTAAAAGGAGTGATGAGTAAAAACTTTTCCGAAAGTGATTGCACAGAACCACCACTGTGGAGGATGAGTGTGTCGGAGATTCAGAAGCAATATCTCAACAAAAGGTAAGTAATTCTTTACCACAAGATCGAAGTAAAAGACCGCAATAAACACCAACACTCGAAATGATTTCAGACTGCGCGCACGATCATTGACGGAGCGACGGGAATCCCTGGCTTAGCGCTCCGCACCCATCAGAAGCTGCTCACAATAAATGAGCGCTTCCCACTGGCCTCATTAAGGCTCGTTAGGGAGTGACGGACTCCCTAATTAGCCTTTGAACTGCATTACTGCCGCTAGTTCGTGTCCACCTCAAAAGTGGCCCGGGCATAAAAAGGCGAGAGAACCCCGGGCCTTTGCGGGGGCTCCAGCACTGCGCCGTTACAGGCCGCCGGACCCCCGCCTCTGTGCTGCTGCGTCGATGCCAAAAGATCGCTTAAAGAAGTTCCAATGCAAATTACGCAGCTCATGGAGCTTGATAAACCGCCAGCACAGAGAATAAATGCATAAATGAGGAAATTTAGGAGAGAACCAGCCTACAGGTGTTCCCTTTTGAGCAGCTGTGTCGCAGAGGTGTGTAAATTGACCTGCTTGCATGTGCTCGTAAATAACCAGTGTTGTGAATCTTTGTTTTATTTGAAATTTAGTTTTTAATAATGAGGCGTTTGGAGCAAAGAGTGATGCAAAACGAGATTGTGAAACTTAGATGGTAAAAACAATGGAGACCAGAAGACTATACGCACAAAATTGCCGAAAACAGGAGGTATGAACGAAGTCTGTGGAGGTTGCGTGAAAAAGAGTCTGTGAGTCGTCAGACACAGTAAATTCAACTGAATGAATTTCACATTCAGGGTACCTAAATTTACTTTAATCGAAGACGGTACTTTTTGAAAACAAACTCTCCAGCCATCCAGGAAGAAAACCTAAAACTTCAGCTGAACTTCAATCAGATCTTTAATAATGGTAGATCTCTTTTGTATTGAGTCTTACTTCCTCAGTGACGCCAAGAGAAGTTTCACAATGCTCGGTCTCCCAAATACTTCTCTACCAGCTCAATCTTCTCAATACTTCTCCTCAGCTCAATCTCTCGTACAATACTCCACAATTCAAAACCAATGCCTTGTAAAGTATTTCACGACTCAGATACTCTTCTACACAATATCATGCATGTTAAAGACTTGCGTAATATATCCCATAACTCAAAGACTATTCGATTCTTCAATGATCTGTTGCTCAAGTGACGTCGCGCGGCAGATCTAGCATCCTGCTATCACAAAGCGTGCTGGACAGGCAGTTGCCGCTGTTCGTTTTCACATAATCCAAAGCAATTTAACTTGGAAGTCTGCTGCTGGGAAGGTCTCGGCCTGACTGTGGGAAATAGCTCCGATATTGCAGACTTTCCTCTCCGAGAACTTGAGGGAGCAAAACTACAAAGTGGAGGGTCGGTATTTGTGTGTTCGGTTCGTAGCAGTGATACGCCACCGTGCTCCTCTGCTCATATTCGCACAAGTGAACTTTGTGCTTCCATGCCACGTGGACGTTGCTTTGCAAGGAATCTGCAGTATCGATTTGCCTGCAGATGGTGAGTGATTGAGACAATTATTTAAAACCTGTGCATATTATGCGTCTTAGAAAATCTGTCTTGAATTAAAGAAAACAATGGGATTTGTACTAGCAATCCAAACGCTGCAGAGGTTTAAACTTGAGTTTACGGCAATGTGTTGGGAGTGAATACGGCTCAGATGTTTTGTTACATTTTCGACACTATCAGCTTATGGACTGAGTTTTTCTAGCGTTGTGCAATGATAGTTTCAAGGAGAAGAAATAGATAATCAACACTCGTCGTTATGGCAAAGATCCTACTCTAAAAATTAACAAAGAAAAGCAAAGAAAAAGTTAACGAATAAAATGAATGAAGAAAAAAAGGAATGATGAAAAATATTTACCAAAATATGAGTATTTTTTACAGACTAACGTTAACATAATGTTGGTTGACGTTGGAACGAAATAATTCATAGTCCCTTGTATATTTATGCTTCTGTCAAATTTTAACGTCAAGTTTTGAAACTGAGTATAGTCGTCACACCGTATCGGCGCAACGCATTAAATCCAAGTGTGTAAAGTCGATCATTTGAAAAGTCTGGTTTCAAACCTTAGTGTACAAGGCCCATTCAAAACAGCATTTTTAAGTGCAATGATGTAACATATAACAAATGAATCATTTACTGCTTCTAAAGAATAGAAAAACGTTCGATATTAATGACTTGAATCGGACAGCTATGCAAGGGGGCCCGATCTTGTAATGTTTTCGAAGTGTGCAGGACGGAAGGAAGTGCGTGCAGTTTACTGTAGACTGAATCTCACTTTATGGATACGTCAAACTAATGCATTCTTATTTCAATATTCCGACTCGTTGAGATGGCTCTGACCGCAGTAGACTACTCAGAGAAAATGAGTAAATTGGATGCGACAAGGTTCTTAATGATAACTCCAGTTCTGGCTCATTTGAGGAGTGGGAGGAAAATGAGTCCTCTAGCCTGTTGCCAGAAGTGACTTATTCAATAAAAAGACCTGAAGAAGAAGCGTCTAGTTAGCACAACTATGAAACAAATATAAAGCTAAATATGATACAAAATAAGTGACACTCATGTGGGAGGGTCTTCCCATTTTACAGTAAGAGGAGTTCACTTTTCCTTTTTAAGATGCCGTAGCCACCAAAGGAATGTGTACCACTGCACCACCACCACACCACACCACCACCACATCACACCACCACCACACCACCACTACACCACCACCCCCACCAGCAGCGTGCGGCGGGCGCATGCGCCGGTGCGAAGGCTGTGTTCTCTTAGAGGCGACGAGCGGCAATCGCTTTAATGCGCCGCTCAAGTGGACCTCTGGAAACTTCGCAGACAAAAGCAACAAAAGCCTTCGTCAAGACCACAAAGACTCCCAAAACACCACATGCAAGTGGCACACACTTTAGGACTTCTCTTTTCTCAAAATTTTCTTTGACGCTCACACTGAAGTAATATTGGTTACCCTGATATGTGGCCGCTTCATCCAGCCATGGAAATTGTAGTTATGTAGTGTATCTTTTCATCTAAAACCTTTTAAATTCTCGACTATGATTTTTCCTATCAGTAGGGTTTTGAACTATTTCATGAATGAGACTACAAAACCGTACTACAACTTTGCATTCGAGAATGACAGAACAGCACCGACGCATTTGCCTGAACTTTCCGGTCACCCGGCCAACTTGTGGCGCAGTTGAATCTGCCGTCGGCACTCGGGAGCTCGTCCCAGCGGTGCGTGCTCGTCACCAAACTAGGCGTCGCGCCACGATCAGGCAGCGAATGCTTTGACGCTCAAAGAGTTTTGTGAGATTTCAAACAGGATCTACGAGCAGAATCTCGTATTAAGACGACTCTGCGGTGCTTCCAAAACTTCGACGAAAACAAATCCTACATTGTCGTCAAGGAACTAAACATTCACGTATGGTTTTGATGCAGAACAAAGTTTCACTGGGTGTAACACTCGTTAGAACCACAATTAAGAATAACGTTCATGACGACGTAGCATTATTTATAAAAAAGCATACCTGGTACCGTTTTGACCGGGGGAAACCGTCATGGCGTCCTGGCGTTAGTTATAAATCATTTGAAAAACCAATGTACAAGGGGAGATGTATCAGGCTTGAATTGGAAATAGAGCATCCTTAGATGCCGATGTTTTTTTTGTTTGTTTAACAAAGCTGGGATCGAGCATAACTCTTTATCCATTAAGAGTAATGCTACTCTTGCTCGCACCGATATGAGGGCAGTAGTATTTAATACTAAGAAACCGTTTTGTTTTCGGATAATGCTATTTGTTTAAGACAATTTATTTCTCATCCCTGAAAATTTTTCACAGTTAGTAGAGGAAAATGTTTACTTTTTGGAAGAAGAAGTTTGTTTTACATAGGTATTCAATTTATTCTACTACAGTAAAGTCCATGAAAACGACCGCACTCTTGACAAAATAAAAGGCATTCTCGTGGCATTTCTCTTCCGCTCTGCAGTTTCTGATTCGCTAAAAAAACTCGTCAAAACTTTAAAAAAAATTGAGTCACTGCAAAAGTGTTTCATCGCTGCCCTCATTTGATGCTCACTTTACGGCCACACGGAGCTTTGAAGCTGCGCAATTCTTCCCAGCCGTGAATGGAACAAACGCTTATGGCGATTCATTTGATTTTGATTTAAGCTCAATCTGACGGTGGCGTTCATTAGGAGGCTCGTTCTGCTCTCGCAACAACCGCCGCAATGTGCAGTGGTGGACACCGAGAGCCTGCGGTGCCGGAACCCCATGTAGTTCCCCGCCATAATATACCCGCACGCAAGCCTTCACACTTTGGCCTCAACGTGTGCCACCGGTGGCCAAGGAACGTATTTTCATAATACTGATTACCGACCAGTAGTCACAAACTCAATTTTCGTAAATACTCAATTAGAGCTAAATAAAGGTAAGATTTAGTTAATTTTGCTAGTTTTAAAATTATTTACCACAATTAATTTTAAATTTAAATTGAATATTGACCTTCAGTTTAACCAACTGCGTTAAAAGGGTTAAAAGAGTATCGTGAGACAATCGTCAGCTCGTCGTTGTGCAGATGTTTACCCTAGATTTCGCCCAATAAATGAATAGGGCATCTCACACGTTCCCTAAAATTGGAGATCTGAGTTCACGCACTTCTGACTGCATCCCTTTTGGTATTTGTCTACGCGATAATTTATTCCAATTCCAACACATATTTTTTATATGATAGAAATATTTTTGAAAATTGGTTCATTAAATAGACGAGCAGCGTCACTCTGGGTGCAGAATCAATACAAGGCTGGCGCAAAAATCTTCGATCGACGGAATTCTGAACATGGCGATAAAGATGGTTGAAAAGAACACGCTTTTAAAACTATCTGCGAGAGCAAAATGAAACATTCAAACTTTCATTAATATTGCAGAAATCAACTCGCGAACAAACTGTCTCGCGTCATTTCAGAGATTCACGATATTTTCAGCTCTGCGAAAGTAATGCCTCCTTTCACTCGGACCCATGGGGCTCCGCGACTTGATGAAATCTTTCACAACTAATTTTTTTTTTCATTGGAATGAATAATTATGATTAACCAAATTTTGCTCACTGCATGCAAACGCAAAACTTTATTTCCGTAATAATTAATAGTAATTATTCAAAGATGAGTCTCCGCTCAAAGTTCAAAAACCACTTTGTGGGATATTTTACTGAGTCCATTCATAGTCCTGGAATAAAAAAGCAAATGTTTTATCGTTGAGAAATAACTCTTAGAATGTTCAGCTGGAAACTTTCCCTAAGTTATGGATAATTATTCTGCATAACATGAAATAATTTTTGCATTATGACTAGTATGAGAAAAATGTTCAATTCAGCTTTGTGAGCAGCTTTCCCTTACTTCCGCTATCTATTTCTTCTGCACTCACACACTATTTTTATTTTATGAGACATGAATAGAAACACTCTGATGGTTTGATCTGTTGCACAGGAATGTGAGAGAAAAAACAGCCTAGTTGAGGAACATCCATGTTAATAAATAAACTAAACAGTAAAATAGCTGCAAATTATGGCCTATCTTACCGAAGTGTTTTGAACGGTCATGTTAATTTTATGGGCATGAAATAATGCAACAAAAATCAACCGAATTCCGCCATCATTCTTTGGTTCGACTTGCAGCGATGTGGTTGTCCTCCGAATTGGCAGCGAACCGCTCCCCATCCTCGCCGGTCGCTGCTCGGAGGTCAGGAGAAGAGTTCCGTTAGCAGAGAAAAGAGCAATTTCCAGTGATGTTCGATATCCAGTATACGACTATTCCAGTATACGACTCCACTCACGGGAATTTAGAATAGAATACGACACCAAAGAATATGACAGAGAAAGTAGAGCAGAATATCCAGTACATGACTTCAGCAACTTCTGCAAGCTATCATGGACATTTAGAATAGAATGCAATAATTAAGATGGTTATAAGGAAATCAGGTTATAATAATAAAGAACATAAATGAGCAGAATATATATGCAGACACGAGCCAAGTGCCCCATTCCCAGCTTCTCTCCCAGCTGTCTACTGCACTAATTTTGAGTGAAGAAGATTGTACAAAATTTGCTTAAAAGGATTGATCAGTGAGGCCCCTCGTTCACATAGTTGATACTGAGGAAAAGTGTAGAAAGGTCAATTTGTCATTTTTGAAAACTCATGTAAAAATCATGGCATTTAGATTGGATCACAACAATGCTTGGCACGTTGCTGAGAGCTTCCATGGAAGCAAGATTGCATCCATTCCTTGATCAGTTGTTCAGATGCCTGTAGTCGCCGCAGCTTTCTCAATACGAATTATTGTTCTCAAATGCAGATCCATTATGATTTTGAATTTGAAGCGCTGTATTTCGTAAAGGAACAATTGAACCTGTCGACAGTTAAGGCTTCTCGGACTTCCTCGGCTTTGGTGCTGCTCGAACTGGCAGGAATACAAAGGCTGCGTGTGGTGTGGGGTGTGTGTTGTGTGGTGTGTGGAGCATGAACCTGTGGTGAGTAGTGTGTGGTGTGTGGAGCATGAACCTGTGTGAGTAGTGTGTGGTGTGTGGAGCATAAGCCTGTGGTGAGTAGTGTGT
>JACJUY010005319.1:11076-57436 GCA_014220935.1 Platorchestia sp. MABIK | reverse complement strand
TCCTACCCTTGCACTCACGTATCCGATCATTGTTTCGTGGGTTTACTTCTGTATTTCTTGAAGATTTGAAATTCTGAAACAAACAGTAGGTATGAAATTAGAGGACATAATATTGTATAGAGAGGTTTTCCTGCTGGTCTAGTTCAATCTTTGATAAGACGTTTTTTAAATCCCAAATCTAGCTCACCCGCCAATCTCGTCGATAGTACAAGAAAGAGATTATACTTACCTTTTTTATACTTCGGGCCTAAATCTGAAAAAATGAACAGAGCTTGTCAAAATTCATCACTCACATTTATCTGATATTGATTTCAGAATTATTCTTACAAATAAATTTATCATGGGCTCGTTTTTCAACTACAAAGATAAATTCCCTTGCAGCATGTGCCGCTCTCTTGTATATGAGTTTCGTTGTGCACAATGTGCATCTAGTTATGTAGGCTCGACCTGCAGAACTTTGGGCGTCAGAGTAGCGGAGCATGCTGGACGTAGAAGCCGGATTGGAGGGATTCTTGCCCATCCCCTCACTCTTCGGTGCGCCTCCGTAGTGAACAGTGTGGCTCCAGTGTGCAGTGCAGTAATGTTAGCATTTTAGCTTCAACCAACCAGCAGAATGATTTAAGAATTTTAGAGTCCTTAACATTTTGAAACTTAGGCCGCCTCTAAATGAAACTAATAGTGCCCACCCTTTGTACATAGTTTCCTCTTGATTTTAGTAGTAGTATTTCTTATATTATGTGCTTATTTCCCGTAAATTTTTATCTATTCATCTCGGTTTTGTTCTTCGCAGACAACTTGTACTGATGATGAGCCTAGTGCTCTAAACGTTTACCTTTTAATATCTGAGAGCAATAACTAATTTTAGCAATGTTGACTTTGAGAGTAGCAACCTTGGTGTTTTTATTTACGATTCGTCTGCGTAAGAATGCATTTCATGATGTTCTTCAGTATGTATTGAGAGTATATAACATTGTAACGATTTCCACGCATTTTCAGTAATTAGAGAATTTCATCTACGGAAACGCCACTTGACAATTTAGCCGTCACTTGGTTGTAGGAAAGTGTTGTAGGAAAGTGAAGGAATTGAACTCAATTGAATTTAATTCGCAGAGCAAAGTTGTACTTGTTCACTAATGGAAATTGGGCAGTAAAGTAGATTTCGCACTTCCACTCTATCGAAGCAAGAGATTTTACACACTGTGCATTACTCGCTATCGCTAGTGAAACTTTGAGTCAGAACATCCTCCGCTCCATCAAACTTAAGAGTCCATGGCTCCGTTCTTATTCTGGGCAAAACAATGTTCTAGAAATTCGTGTACATAAACCTAATCAATTTATTTAACATAAGCGATGCATCAGTAGTTTGCTTCTTAAAGCATTTGAGTATAGCTACCTGTGGGCCCGAATAAGTTCAGCAACTTCTAGGGCATCTTATCGTAATCAATTCATTTTAAAATTAGTGCCATTGTTCAAAGAACATTTATTAACTAAATGTTCACAACAAAGCGCGGCTGCCAAACGTTCGCGGTTAAGTTCTGTCTTTACAAATAACGTAGGAAAGCTCCTAAATTAACTTGAGTCGGCACAACGGCAGGGGTAAGGCAGTCGTTGGCAAGGCCAAGTCGAGATCGAGTAACCCATTGCTCAGAGTCACTGAACTACTTTTCACTCGCCCTCTCTCTCTCTCTCTCTTATGATCAAGAAATAACGAAGCTGAAATATCATTAGTATCATTCTTTTGTAACGATGAATCAATCAATAAAGATGTATCTTTTAGAGAACGTATTTTTTCAATCGAGAATTACGTTCTCTAAAGGATAGATACGCTTTTTCGATCTATCGATGGTAAGTTGTATTCTCCCGGATGTGAGAGCATATATCGTATGAACACGTGATTAGATCGCGTGTCAAGGTGTGATGGAAGTTCCCAGATCGGGACGGACTTGATGATAAAATTTATTCTATAGATTACGAAGGACTTTCAGCGACGGAGACTCAATTCTGCACGGTCTCAGATGAGCTTCTCGAAATCTTGAAGAAAATACTTTAGCACAAATTCATTAGGTTCCTGAATATACTACCGAGTCTTTATGCATTTCAACAGATGTTCATTGACGTACTGCTCATGAGCATTGTGTGCAATTAATGATTTGAATATGATTGAAGGACATCGGCAAAATTCGCTCTTTGACCAAAGCAAATCAACCTCAGTGGTCACTTAGCATCCAGGTGTCGTCTTGTGTCCTAAGGGGGATTGTATAACCACCTGTGCTTCTAGCATTTATTGAGTCTTTCTAATTTAACATCATTATAATGCATAGTATTCATGTTCAAGAAACACAAGAATATTTGCTGTTTCTTCCTCATCTATTCTTATTTATTTAGCACCATCATAGTGCCTAGTGTTATGTTTAGAAAACATGAAGATATATGTTGTGTTTCTTGCTTATCTGTTCATTCTTATTTAGCACCATTGTCTTGGCGTCCTGGTGTTAGTTATAAGGCATTTGAATAACCAATGTACAAGATGANCTAATTATGCAAGATATGGGCTGTCTTGCACGGGACTTTAGTAAGGAGCAAGGCTGGATTTGCGACAATGTATCAAGCTTGACTGGAAATAAAGCATCCTTAGATACCGATGTTTGTTTTTACTACATAGTGTCATGTTCAGGAAACACTAGAACATATGTTTCATTTCATACTTATCTATTCATATTTATTTTGCAGCACAATACTGCTTAGTGTAATGTTCAGGAAACAAGAGAACGTAAGTTAAGAACCTGTCAAGTCGATTTTTGAGCTTAAACGAAGCGCCTGGCTGTAAATATCCTTGCCAGCAGAAGCACTTCAGCGAGCGAGGCCGCACAGGCGCATGCCTGGGCATAACTGCGTGACTCACTGCGCTGCACATCTTCGAAAAAAAAACCTGGTGCGATTGTATCAAGAATAATTTAAATCGTTACCGACTACTGAGAGTTGTTCTATCGTTAGTTTTAGCCATGAGATATTTGATACTCGGACTCGATTTGCGTATCTATTCAGGACCTTTGCGTTGAGAAGTATTCAAATTTAATTATTTGTAATGCATTTTATGTATTAACCTTATTTTACGTATATAGACGGTTTATATTCCTTCTCTAACTGTGCTTCCAACACATTTACAGAGGGTTATGGATTAATAATGGAGATGATAGCACATAAATATTTAGGAATGAAAAATTTGTTTCAATGCTTTGAATCAAGAGTTTGGTTCATTGCTAATTTGATACAGTGACGAGTGCAGCAACTCAGGGTTTTCATTGACGGTGCGTGTCACGGTAGAGGAAACAAGGTACAGTCAAACCAGCCTTTTTTTTCGTCGACAGTGTGAGTTTGATGACGTCACGGAAACGAACTAATGGCAGCGCTCATATTGTATCTGGTAGCACTGCTACCACCAAATCCGTCTCCACTATTGGTCTAACGAAATGGCGTTTTGGCGACATCATAAAGTTTGTTTGAAATAAAACATTTTTATTGGCTAGCCGAACAAGAAGAAGTGTATTTTCCTCCATAGAAATGACCCTACCTAGTTTCCTCTACCGTGGCGCGTGTGCGGTGAAACAAACTACCGTAGTAAATTGAACACGTCCTACACTTGGCAAGCATTAATGATGGCACAGGAACACAAATGCACGTATGTATATCCTTGCAACCGAGGACAACGATATATTGGTGCACTGCAAACCGTAAGTAGTCTTCCTCTGAACGCTGATATTTCGGTGCGGTGTTGCTCAACCTCGACCTATGGTCGGCATGTGAAATTTGAAGCTCAGAAATTAAATCCCTTCAGACTGTTAGGGCTTGGGTGGGTCAAATTTAAAATATGTAGCTATAAAAATCCAGATTATTAGATTATTAGTTAGTTTAAGCCTCCCTATTCTCAACAAATGAGATCCAAAGAGAGGAAGGATGAAGACACCATTTAGTATGGAGTTAAGGGAACGTGGAATCAATGCAGAAAGGGCATAGAAACAGTAAGATGGGGAAGAAGTTCATGAAACAAGATCAACGTTGAAGAAGAAAGTAGTAGGTGTTGAAAAAACAGGACAGCAGTGAACCGAAAAATAGTTGGTCCGTAACAAAACAATAACCAATGTTGTTTTAACAAAAAAGAAAGTCTACCTAACCTTTAGCTCGGGCCCTCACATTGTCCCCCTGGGAGCGCTAATTCCCATAGATACAATAGTTGTATCCCCCTGAGGGGCTATAAAAATCCAACGAAAGAGGTTTTTCACGCTGGGGAAGTCAAATCTCTCAAGTTCAAGACGTGAGATCCAGTGTGTTCTACAAAGCACTCGATGGAAGCACGACAGCTCGGAGTCGAAGTGACGTTTTCCCTCGCGAGGTTTACAAATCAAGCATCCTGAACGTAAAGATGAAAACAAGTTATTCTGCTCGAACGATGTCCAAGAACATTGAAAGGATCATCATCCACTCTTCCGTAATCCAACATACGATACAGTCGATTCTTATGAGGTAGACGTTCCAAGAACTCAATGTACTGTAAATTTAAAGTTATTCTTAAACGAAAAAATAAAGAACGAGTAAAAATTTCCTAACAAAGTGATGCTTGAGTATTTACTTCTATTTTTGAAGCTTCTGATCGCTGTGTTTTACAGAAGATCTGCCTCACAAAGATAACAAACTACGGAATACCACAAGCTTAACACAGTGAAAAGAGTTTAAATTTAACGTTAAAATAAGCAGCTCAATCACAAACCCCTGTTGAAGAAGATTCAAACGCTTCTTTATTTCCCACAGCAGAAATTAAATTGAAATCCAACGAGTAGCTAGATTTCCACAAAGGACCAAATAAAAACATCGGTAAACAAGACACAAAGTTTATCAAGAAGACGGTTCTTGGGAGGGTGTAATTGATGTAGGGATCACAAAAACATAAAGGCACGGGTATAATCAGCAGATGCTCAACTAGGCAACAAAGCCGGAGTTAGGCCAGAGAGTTGCATCAGAAGCGTTGAGGTCGGCGAGGCTGAAATTGGAGACGGTGTCGTTGAGCTGGCCTGCATTAGACGGAGCAGCCGCCGTGCTGTTCTGTCTGGAGGTGTAGAGCAAAGGGACGTGCTGCAGGCTACCGTCGTCCCAGGCCACCGTCAGCAGCGACGGCTGGGACGGGTGGAAGGCGGCCGTCTGAGGTGTGCAGTCGTCTGGGCCTTTGATCACGCCGCTGAGGCACGGCAGGGCAAAGTTAACACAAGCTCATTTAGTAATCCTCATAATTTCGTGTTCAGGCCCTACGTAAATTGAAAATAACACATTTGAGGATACTAACTGATATAAATAGCGAGTTGAGAGTGACGCTGATATTTAAATCGTAAGTTGAGGACAAATTTGACAGATATAAATTGTAAGTCAAGGGCAACATCGACAGAAATGAGTCGCTAAGTAAGGGAAATGAATTGGAAGCTAAATGCCACATAAACAGAAATGAATCGTAAATTTTTCTGAAGTAAGCAGACATAAATAGCATGCTAATGGTAAGATAGTAAAAATGAGTTACGTCTAAGATACACTAAACAGTAATAATTAATTTTCACACTTTTGTTCACGGTTCAGAGCCTGAGTTCGCACATTATCGTGAAGATTCATATGAGTCGCACAATTAAACTTCAGTACGTCGGCTCACACCACAACGGAGGCACAAAATGACTACCAACAATTCACACATGCACAAGCAAACAAGAAAACCGCTCTAATTTTCAGGCCGTGAGTACACCATCAATGCCAGACGAGGCAGATTGGTGTCGATAGTCCGAGTTGTGATGCCCGGGAATTATGGAACACTACAAATTTAACGCAAGTAGAATGGAGCACTTGAAAGAGATAACAAGTCCACCAGGGCCTCAAAGTTTCCAATGAATTCGTTCTAAATCCGCCGCGTGCAATAAAATTTCGGTGCTGAGAAGGAAACACTCCGGGTTGTACTTAGCAGTTTTGATGTCCCTCATTCAGTGGTGAGGATTAGATTTGATTAGATTATTAGTTAGTTTAAGCCTCTCTATCCGCCACAAAGGCGATCCAAAGAAAGGAAGGAGGAATGCACCATTTAGTATGGAGTCAAGGAAACGTGGAATCTATGCAGAAAGAGCATTGAAACAGTAAGTTGAGAAAAAATATTATAAAACAAGATCAAAGTTGATTGAAGAAGTAGTAGGTGCTGAAAAACAGGACAGCAGTGAACCAAAAAAAGATGGTCCTTAACATAACAAAATAATTTTATTTCCACTAAAAGAAATCCTACCTAACACTCAGCTCGGGCCTTCACATTTTCCCCCCTGGAGTGCTAATTCCCATAGATACAACAGTTGTACCCCCTGAAGAAATTTCAGTGGTCAGGAACCCTTCAACTCATATATTTTGGTGAGGAAAACAACTCATAAACCTTACACCATCACGAAGGTAAACTTTTGTTTCCTCAATACAAGTTTTATGACATCCGGTAGCCAACAGATAAGCTTCCAAGCAATTAAAACAAGGTAAAAACGTCCGCCCCATGTGCAACTGACGAGCTAGTTGAATATGACGCACTAATCAATGCTTTTTTATTAAGTAATTAGAATTAAGAAAACAAAACGTTTCAAAACCCAAATTAGATTGAATACGTTAGTTTAAGCCTTCCTCATCGAATCAAAGGTGCTCCGAAGAGAAGAAGGCACCATTTAGTATGGAGTTAAAGGAACGTGGAATCCATTCACAAGGTGAGTCCCGCACAGGATCTTCCGATAGAAACAGGAAGTTGAAGAAGAAAGTCACAGGGGCTGAAAAACACAGAAGCAATGAACCGAAAAATGATGGTCCTTTAACATACTTTCAAATGTGCTTTATTTCAACAAAAACAAGGCCTACCTAACTCTCTGCTTAGGGCATCAGATGTTTCATCCCTGGGAGAGCTAATTCCCGCCGAGATAATAGTTGTATCCTCTTGAGAGGCCTCATGAGGGATTACACATACCTGCGTGATGAGTATGAAATCATCACTGGACACAGGATCATACACACAAACACACGAGCAGAGTATGAGATCATCACTGGACACAGGATCATACACACCAACACACGAGCAGAGTATGAGATCATCACTGGACACAGGATCATACACACCAACACACGAGCAGAGTATGAGATCATCACTGGACACGAACAACCATATCTACCAACATGTGTAGAGTATGCAAATAACCGCAGACGTGGGGGGTTTAAACACATCGACACACTTGCATAGTATGACAACATCACCAGACACAGAAGTTACGCTCACTAGAGACCACGAAACACAAGCACCAACAAACACAGGACCACGAAACACAAGCACCAACAAACACAGGACCACGAGACACAAGCACCAACAAACACAGGACCACGAGACACAAGCACCAACAAACACAGGACCACGAGACACAAGCACCAACAAACACAGGACCACGAGACACAAGCACCAACCAACACAGGACCACGAGACACAAGTCAGCACTCACTTGAGGGCGATGTTGAGGGTGTAGAGGGTGAGGGTGTGGAAGAGCACCAGGTACGGGCAGGAGTGGAAGAGAATCACGAGGCGCTCTCCGCCCCACGCCATGCCTCGCACCGCTCCTCCGATCCTGCGGGCAGTTCTGCGCTCAGGTCTCTTTACCTACTGCTTTGTGGGCAGTGGTCGAGTGGTGGTGAAGATGATAGTACCGGTCAAATGGTGGTGAAAGTGATGGCAGCGGTCAAATGGTGGTGAAAGTGATGGCAGCGGTCACTCCACCAATGAACTGGATAAGACTTGAACAACTTTAGCTACTTTAATTTCAAAAATAATTTTATTTTTTAGGGCTGGTTCCTTTGATGGGTTAATGGTTCCCTCAGTATAAATATTTTTAAATACTGGTAGATACATTTTGTGTTTCCCATTAGATTCTGTATTATATTAAAATCTATAGCATGAGTTAGTAATGGGATGATGAAAATGAAATAAAATTTAAAATGAAATTTATAAAAAAATAAAAATAAAATCCAATTCCTCAAGAACCTTTAATAAGAACCTTAATAAGAACCTCCATACAAGCCTATTGTAGGCGCCACAGGCGCCTCCTCAATTACACACAACAAACCTGACAGCGTGGCCATGAGAGTCGACGAGCTGGACTTGCGTGAGGTCAGCGAGTGTGGTGGCTGTGGCGGTGGAGGCAGCGGGGCAGACGGAGTACAGCATGGCGGGGTCGCTGGTGGTGAAGGCAATGTAGGAACTGCAAGGTGACCAAGCGCAGCTCGACACCTCGCTCCCGCTCACCCACTCCTGCAAGCTCCAGTCGTCCGTGTTGAAAACTCTGCACGCAAGATCGTTATAATGATCAAGTCTACATCTCGATGTTAGAATGCGCAGAAATCTATGGGTTTTTGAAACTAAGGTTAGAGAAGCAACAGGCCTGAGCGTGGGCGGGCGCAAGATCGTCATAATGAATAAGTATGAGAATGAAAAACATACACCACAACAAAGAGAAACGACCAAAAGCTGCTCATAAAACCCATGGTGTTTTTAAAGGGAAGTTAAGAGAAGCAACAGACCTGAGCGTGGGTGGGCGCAAGATCGTCATAATGATTAAGTCTACCTTCCCTTATTAGAATGAAGTACAAATTCAGCAAAGAGAAACAACTAAAAACTACGCAGAACCCTACGGTGTTCATAAAGGTAGTTGAGAGAAGCACGAGACCTGAGAATGGGCGGGCTGGCGATGACGACGAGCAGCTTGGTGGCGTCAGGGGAGTAGAGGAGGTGCGTGACGGCGCTGCTGCGCTGCACCTCGGCGCTCTCTGCCAGCGCCACGTCCCACACTGCCACGCCTCGGCCCCCGCTGCACGCCACGCTCGTACCCTGCCAAATGCACTCGTGTTGTGGCTTCAAGGTTGATTATTTGGGATTTGGAACACACACACTTACGTTGGTGACTCACTGTTGGGTCCCTAACTAACAATAGACACACACTCACATTGGTGACTCAGTGTTGGGTCCCTAACACTAACAATAGACACACACTTACATTGGTGACTCATTGTTGGGTCCCAGACTAGCTAGAGACACGCAGCTTGTGCCACAAGCTAGCCGATCCACGCAGCTTGTGCCACAATGTTGTGTCACTAACTAACCAGAGACACACAGCTGCATGTATGAGGTAAAACACAAAGCAGCACGCACTACACTGCGACGTGTCAAAACACTCCCACTAACCCTTGACACACTTGCTGCAAACTCATCACCAGCTGACCTGTGGATCACACACGCGGCACACCGAGTAGCACCACTCCTCATTACACCTGCTGCAAATTCATCCCCAGCTCACCTGTGGATGAGGGGACATGACCGGGTGAGTGGCGGTGTGGGGGGCGGGCAGCAGCGTCACGCACGCCCCTGAGGGCCGCGTCACCACTGACGAAGGGTCCACACTCCACAGCAACACGCCAGCGTCGCACGCCACGCACACCACGCTCATGCTGTACGGCCTGAGGACATGTGTGGTCACAGAGTTGAGCACTGTAGGACATACTACGTGGATGTTACACATGCTGACATGGTAGTATCTTACTGTGTGACATGGGTCACATAGTAGGATACTACTGGTAAGATATACATTCTGACATGGATCATATTAGGACATAACTAGTTAGATATCCATGTTAGCAGGAGTTACTTAGTATGATACTGGCAGTAAGATATTCATGCTGACATGGATCATAGCAAGGTGTTACTCGTTAGATATACATGCTAGCATGAGTCGCTTAGTATGATACTGCCAGTAAGATATTCATGCTGACATGGGTCATAGTAGGATATTACTAGTTGGATTTCCATGCTGACATGGGTCGCATAATGGGATACTAATAGCAAGATTTCAAATGCTACAACACCCTGAGAAATAGAAGATGGCGGCTGTGCTAATGGATTAGGTGCCTGTTTTTCTTCCCTTTAAGCTAGTTTTACTATCTTTTCAATTCAGTGCTTGGTTCTTTAATATGTTACTACTCTGCTCTATGCTTGAGTAAAGTTAACAACTACAATGATTCAGGCGCTACATTTAAGAATACAATTTACAGTTATAGGAAAAACATAATGAAAAAGCATCAGTCTCACATAACACAGAACTGTGCAGTTAAAAGCATAAGTTGAGCATCAGCGGACATATCTAACATGGTCTGCAGATTAAAAAAACTACAACACACGATTCATTTATTCAATTGAGCTTTAAGGGAAGAGTCCCCCATACAGAAAATTTTTTTTTTAATGAACCTAGAGCAATGAAATTTGGTATACAGACAGAAAATGCAAATAGAAAACTGTTTTCATTGGTGTAAAAAATGTGATGTTTTTCATACAAAATGAGATTTGTATAGAAAACGGAATTGGAGGGAGGGGATTAAATTGCCTCTCCTTCTACAGTTTTCAAGCTACAGTAATGATTATGGTATCATTGAATGTGGTGAGACTCAGGCAATACCATAACCTATATGGCGTTTTCCAAATTTCCATTTTGGAGTTTTTAAAGGAAAAATTTCCTCAGCAAAAATTTTTTTGTGAAAAATTTTCGCCCTTGTGACGTCATAACTTTTGATCGACAACGAAATAGGAATTGCCATATAGGACTATAGGCTATGGTAATTCCCAAGTCATTCCACATCCAATGATCTCCATATCATTACTGTAGCTCAAAAACTGTTGGAGAAGAAGCATTTTGAAAACCCACACCAGGACCTCCCAAAAAAGACAAAACAAACATAAATAATCTCAATTTTGATTTATTACTACTTGTGAGGTCAGTTAATACCCTTGCAATCATTACACAGTAATAAAGAAACATAGGAGCTTACATAGCAAGGTCAAGCCGAGAAGAAACAGCAGAGGTGGGCCTGTAACATGACGAAATACCACCTCCCCTCCCCCCCCATACTTCAAACCCCCGTAGCGGGCGAACGAGCGAACGTACGAACCTCATTTTTTCACAGGATGTAACTGACATCTTACACTTCCTTCAGCAGCTAAAATAAAAATCTCTAAAAATTTCCCCATTCAAGGGGGACTTTTCCCTTAACTTCAGTATCTGCTCAGTCTAAAGCAATTTTCTCAAAAATCCCTCAGCAGAGTGTATAAATATGAATGGCATGACTGAAAGACCCTGACTTTCAACTTTCAAATTTACTCATATCAAACTAGTTTGCAACTCCCTAAGCAGAAGCAAGACGATCTCAATAAAGTGAAAAGAAGGAACCACTTTGAATGGACTGTTGAAAATGAAGAATTCACGCAAATGGTGTGTTCCTACAGTGGATATCCAGTGCATAAAAACACCAAGTTAGAAGAAAGAGGAAGAAGATACAAAAGAAAATGTTACTAAGGTGTGAATAATGAAAGAAGCAAAGTGATAACCTAATATAGAAGACCTGAAGACCCAACTACAGTTAGGACCGCCAGTCCTCCCCATAGCATAGGATAAACAAGCAAAACCAACTTAAGCATATTCCTAAGGATGTAAATTTGCTTTCTCCATTCAAAACCTGGAGCCCTCACCTAATTTTCCATGTCTACCTCCCAACAATTGAGAAGACAGAGGAAAGGAAGCATAAGCTAACAATGGGCTCAAGTAATTTTACGAAGGATAAGTATTACCAGTGGAAGTGGTCTGGAAATTGAATTATTAGCATCTCAATTTCTGTTCACTCTGTAATAAAAACAGCTTACATCCAAGTTCTCTAAAATGCTGTAAACCACTTCAGCATACTGTAAAAAACACTAGCTATAGACAGTAAACTTTGAAACGCACAAAAATGAAGTGAGTGAAGCACATTTATCGATTTCCATTGCATTTCAAACCACTAGTCAACTGGTGATCAATAGTTATTTTGCTACCCGCAAGAACACCTTGAAGTTACAGGAAGTGGTGCAAGTTGGAAAGATTTCTGACGCAAGACCTTGACCTGTTTACAGAACTCTCGTTTTCTCTAAATGTGCTTTTGTGGATTCTAGATTGACGTAGCTACAGAAAGCCTTTCCAAATTCCTATCTTTTGTGCCAACTTTGTTTCCAACAGTTTTCATACATTTTTGCTAGATATTTTTGTCTTTACTTTTTTCCCTTGCATATTTGCTGCTTCTATGCACAGGGTATACTGAGTAGAAACACCCTTTGTGCTTAGATTTCCCATTTTCCTTAATCCATACCAATTGGTCTTTCTTTCACTTTATTTTGTAAAAATATCTTTTCAATGGAAACGGAAACCTGAATTTTAAACACTTTATACTATACCACTAATACCACACTGGCGGAGTTAAACAGAGTCGAGTTTTGAAATTTTAACTTCTGTACTTACTAATACTAATAAGTGCAATAGCTTATGGTAAAATTGCACACATTTTTTAACTTATATTCTGTCCATAAATTCCCATCTCACCTATACAAACACTAAAAAACCTCATAACTGTTGCCTCTACTAAAAGTTTCATTTGTTGAAGATCAAGTTCTAATGGATTGTTTTGAAACATTAACATCTCTTCACAAACCTCCAGGAACAACCGTGTAACTGAATAGTTCACAACAAAATTCCGAGCCAGAGAAGAAGTATATCATTTACAGAGGAGAACTGAGGACACTCACAGCCACTGAACCTGAGTGACGCGACGCTGCGCCCTGTGCTTGAGCACCGGCTGTAGGGGCTTCTGGCTGTAGATCTTGACGCTGTCGTCACTGTAGGCCACCGCCAGCCGCCGACTCGAGCAGTGCCAAGAGATGCTCGTGATCTCGTTGCTGCCACCACCGCCTGCCATAAAAGATGAATTCGGGTAACACTCGAGGTGCTTGTGATGGTTTTCGGTAGCTTCCAAATGAAATTTGGACAACACTGCCGATCATAAAAGATGAATTGGGTCATCTTCTGCACTGGTTCTCTGTAGCTTTTAGATGTAATTTAAATAATGAGAGCGTAGGCGTCGTGTTCGCAGCAAGTACAAATTTGATTAAGATGCGGATTCTCTTTTTCTCACTTTCATTTATAATAGCATGATTCATCTGAGTCTTTTCATGCAATATATAATGGATAATTTTTCCTGAGCTTGGCTCAGGACAAGTAATCCAGGACTTAGGCTGGATAAGTAATGATCAATTTAATACATTTTACGGAGTAGGGTCTTTACAAACAAATACCCTGTATATATATTCTTCTCAAAATTTAAGTATGCCCAAAATTTAATTGATATGTCATGGTAATTAATATGGTCAAATAAGAAGTAAAATCTGAAGTGAAAGAATGCATACAAGCCAGTTCACAGAATCCCTTCATGTTAACATAAAATGGAATAAGAAAAACACAAAAAATAAACATAATCAATATAGATAAATAAATTTCATACCTCATAACGCCATAAGTAAAAAAAAATTTCTCCGAGATAATAAACACCACCTGGAATAAAGTTTAAGATATATACTTCGGCTAACAATAATTCTACAACATAACTCATAAATACCAACAATAATTACAGCAAACATCTTGGTCATCACCTCCATCTACAAGCAACATGAAGGACAAGTTGAACTTTTTCTGACACAGCAATTTAAAAGAAAGAGAATTGCCTGGACACATGGATTACAGCAGCATTACAGGATTACCACTCCCTCTATGCTGTAACATGGCAGTGAGGGTTACTTTAGTGCCAGGGTTGTCTATGAAGATCTTAGACTTCTTTAGTTGTTGCTTTTGTGCAGTGAACTTCTTACAAGTGCATAATAAATATAGCACACAAATCACAAACAATGTCAGGAACAAATTCAAAAGCCTCAAATTCTGTAACAAAGCATGATCATCATACAAGAAAGTCACAGCTAGTTTACAAAAAGAGCACAAGATTCATTCATTCAAAAAACACAGCTCTTATTCCAAAAAGACGCAGCTTTCATTCCAAAAAGACGCAGCTTTCATTCCAAAAAGACACAGCTTTCATTCAAGAAAGACACAGCTTTCATTCAAGAAAGACACAGCTTTCATTCAAAAAAGACACAGCTTTCATTCAAGAAAGACACAGCTTTCATTCAAGAAAGACACAGCTTTCATTCAAAAAAGACACAGCTTTCATTCAAAAAAGACACAGCTCTCATTCAAAAAAGACAGCTCTCACACAGGAAAGGCACAACTCTCACACAGAAAGACACAACTCACACAGGAATTTAACCAATTCCCTAAGACTAACAACTTGCCAGCACCAGAAGTGTGAGAGCGAGAGCTGAGGGTCCTGTCTAGCCTCGTCAACTTGGTGACCCTCTTTGTTGTGCGAAGGAGAGCCAGGCTCACCTTAGCAGCCACACGAGCTGCTGCTAAAGCCCAACCTTGTTCCGTGCCCTCTGATAACTGCTGCAAGCAGCCTGACAGCCCACGCTCCTGACTGGACGAAAGTGTAGCAGGTCAATTGTGAATGTTTTCAATATCACTCCTACTAAGGGTGAAATCAAACAAGGAATGTGTTTACTAACATCATAGAAAATGACCAAAATCATGGTGCTTACTAAGTACATGTCAAAATGAAAAAAATGCTTGGACTTGATAAAAAAAATTTTTTTAATAGAAATTACTGTTCTTCTAATTAGTGTATAAGTGTATATTAGAAGTGTATAAACCCCTGCTGTACAATTGTAGAGCTGCCATTCCTCTTTTAAATGAGCATAACCTCATCTCTCTCTGCGTTAAAAAGTGACAGAGTACGCTTTCAAGCACCCAAAAATTGAAATGTTTTGGGGGAGCTCAAATAAGCTCAAATTGATTGATATTTTGAACCTAAGAAGGTCTTGGGTTTGGTTCAGTGCAGAGGTATTCATAAATTTGAAATTTGTCCAATTTTTCAGTGTTTGAGGGATGTCGATTCTCTTAATAATAATCAATGATTTTTTCTCCACACTTTCTTTTCCTGACTCTGGTATCTAAACAGATCTTATGATGTCAACATAGCTAGATCCTAAGCTCATCTTACAATGTTAACATTGCTGGCACAAAAATTAGTTTCATGCTGTGGTGAAATTATTCACTACTTGTTATTCTGTCCATGACTACCCCTGGGGTAGCAATGGTATGTTCAAATAAAGCCATACTACAACATACAGCATGCCATATAAGAATCAGTTTTGAAATAAGAAGAATTACTGCTCTAACTTCTGAAGAAAATTACCTATAGTTAGAAATTTTTGCCAAATATTTGCAGGACAATTTTTTCAGGACCTTCCAAAACGTTGACTAGGGCATGCACTAAGATATGAGACAGCAATACCGTAGAGATGAACTTACTAGGCAAGGGCAATAGATGTGGGCAGTCTGGGCTTGGCAGCAAAGGCAAGCTGAGTGTCATGCTTGCCCAGTGCAGGCCTCACAGTCTCGCAGCTCTCGCTCTGGAGCAGCGGCTCACTGCACCCCAACTGGTTGCACCAAATTGTTTTAAATCATCAGTGGCAATTGAAGTGCTCAACTATTATTAGACCTGTTGAGGAGTCCCAAGGAAAATTCTTGAAACACTTCCCAAGTATCAGCAACAAATCTTATTTATTGCATTAATTAATTAAAAAGACAACAATTACATACAGCATGTGAAGGATGTACAACATGATATGCATTTGCATAATATCAGGGCATTTGAATGAAGTTCTGTCATTCACATTGCAATTTGTTTTGTCCATACAGTACAAAATTTGTGATCCAAGTCATAAATAATCCTCAGACCAAAGTTCCTCTTTTATTAATATGAAATATTGAGTAAGAGTTCCATTGTCAAAGATAACAAGTTTCTAATGCTTGAAACAAAATCCACAAATCCCTTATAAGAGCTAAGAGATTTCAGCATTTAGCCCTCAAAGTCAGCAAATTGTAGTGATACATTACTGCAACTTAACTCATTCAGTTTATACAGACATTTCTGCCCAGCTGATGTTCATGAATAAGAGAACGAATTGCTGATGCACATTAAATGAAACATTAAATATAAACATATCGGAGTGAATTAACAAACACTTAAGTAAGCTTGAGAAAGACAACATGGTCGAAGTAATAAAACAATTAAAAAAAAAAGTTGAAAAGGCAAAATATTGTTGATGGTGACCAAATGAGTATTGATTGCCAAATTGGCAATCAATACTCATATCTGATAGCTAGGGACTTCACCAGCAATTCAATAATTACTTCCTTGGCTCTTCTTCTCATCACATTCCATTCAATTTTACTGACCATATGTTGTGCTGTTTTGGCGGCCATGTCAGGATCATGGCAGCGCAGGACTCCTTCGCACTCACAAGCCGTCATCTCGCCAGCACCAGGCAAGTTTTTGAGCAAGTGCAAGTCCAGCATTGTGGACAGAGTAAATGCTAACTAATAATAAATGCGTATATGAAGAAATTAGGACAGGCAACAAGCTCTTTATCCAATCAAAATCTGTAAATTTGAGATGCAAAAGATTACCTTTTGGAAAAAATAATTACCCTTAATTATACTGAAAATAAAAGATCATGAATTTTAAATGGAACAGAATTTTACACTTAAAATTAAGTTCAAGCAAATCACAACATAAAACAAACACATTTAAAATATATCTTCAAGCATGTCAAGAAAACTGCTATACCAATGACATCAGCTAGGCAAAGTCTTTAACTTAAGAATAAATTTGCTAGAAATTTGGTTACATTCAACTGTCTTCTAAATCTTTCATTTAAAAAGCTGTTTGAGTTGCTTTGCAATGGGTGTATTAATTTTTGTGGTCCTGCATAAGTTTTCCATACTTTAAGAAGAAAAATGAGAACATTACTTCTTGCTGATGGCAGGAATTACATACTACTACTTTCCTTTTGATCACTTACAACAAATAAGACATCAAAGACTAAAGAGTTTTATCAAATGTATTACAATGATCAGCATCAGTGCAACAGGATTATCACAAATGCTATAATAAGATACGAGAGTTTATATACTGGATTTTGCAACAAAAAATTACACTTGACAAAAAAGAAAAAGAAATAGGCAATTAAAACACAAGTTGGGTATTCAGAGTCCCAACAGCTTATTTAGCAACAGTCAAGTTACATACTACATTATTTTTCAATGTTTGCAGCCAACAACCATCTCAAGACTGTCATGAAATGAGTTCCACACTTTGGCAATCATGTCCTTGTTTATGGCAAAAAAACTCCTTCACAAGAGTCGACCATATTGTGGGTATGTTTGTTTGCCTTGCCTTGATCACTCCCTAGAAAAAATAGTTACGGGGGTTGTGGTCAGGTGAGGACGGCTACAGTTCAGGCGACCAGTGGTAAGGAACATTGTTAACCAGCCATGCCTGGTTTGTCTCAGCCTTGAATGCAGGAGCAGAGTCCTGCTGGATGTCCTGTGGCAATCTCATCCATCCAGTGCTTCACCATGCTGCTCAGCCCCTTCTGGTAGATTTTTGTGGCGACTCTCAGACTTTTTTGCAAGGAAAATTAATTTATGACATGCTCATTTCAAGAGATGGCGTCAACGACAATGACAGAGGAGAGAAACACACCGGGAACCTTCTCAATGTCTTAGCAGATCCACCTGTTATTCTGTCAGTTGCTCGTCTAGACCTGATCAAAATTCAGTTACGCTTTTAGTTAGGTATCAAGAGTTGGATTTTGTTGCAACACTATGTCAAGTGTTGAAGCCAACAAAAAGGATATTAGGTCTAAAAAATTATGGTGCATGACATGTATTATCAGAATTTATGGGAAAAATGAACAAAACAATTTTATTCCAAGTTCAATGAGAACATTAAACTCATTCATGCTTAAAAATTAAGTCAAATAAAATAACCATCACATCCATGTTTTGTAAGTCATTATAATGTTAACTTTACAATGACATTATTATGAAAGTTTGAAATTATTTTCATTGCACATATAACATATTTTTATGGTACCAATTTTCAAGGAGAGTAAAAATTTCAAAGTAAACTACTCCCATATTGCCGAAAGTACAAAATGTAGGAAATTTTAAACTCGATCTAAGCACATACCTACTTATAAACATACTCCTACTAAAAAGCTTGGAGAACTTAATTTTATCCACAACAAATTTATTAAGTTTTGTATTTGAATAACATTAGCACAAATGATTCTCCAAAGCTAAAACCCTTAAAAAAAATTTGTAGCACAGGGTTAAAAAAACTTTACAATAATAGAGTACAGTGTGACACATTTGTGGATTACCATGAAGTACAGTAACTCGCCCCACTACTGCGACTCCCTGAAGTCTTCAACTTGAGGCAAGAGCTGACAGCAATTGAGCTATAACCTAAAAATGCTCCAATGAAGTCAAAAACGCCGCCATTCAAGAAGAAACTTCAAATTTTTCCTTACGTCACGTTTCTGATTTTTTTTGCGTCGCTGGCCGGACAGTGGCGGTACTATCGAGATAGTAAACACGCCTTCAAACTACGCGCCAAACCTCGAAAGGTTAAGAAAATGAAACTATTACTGTATTTCGAATTGATGTATTGGAGCCCTATTTTTTGTGGGGTGTCGTCATGGTATGGCTGGTGTTAATGCTAGAAAAAGGGTCTCTTCACCCTAGTTAAAACTGTCTTGGCACACGTGCAGTGTAATTTTCTTTTTACCAGAGCAGAACTAAAGGCATCACGCCATGGTAGTCAATTAACCGACATGAACCCTCAAGTTTGATTGTGGAGGATTTTGATGTTCATTAATCCTCCTAACACATTGGGTGAAATCCATGAATAATGCTACATGGAAAAATTTACCAGAAATTTTCTAATGGATCCTACTCTTGCATTGCTCATGCATTCTTCATTAGATACTTTGATGTGTATCACTTTTTGTGTCTTGATCCCGCAATAGTGAAACCAATATTGTTGCCAGAGACATCAGTTCACACTGAACAAGATATGAATAGGATTACTCGATCAATACAACTATTGGTATTACAGCTCTGCTTGTTCAGAATAAAGCCTAACCTTTACAGAACTTTGATGATAAATCCTGGAAAAAATTTTCTGCAGTAGTGTTGCCATTTAATAAACAAATCTCTGATCTAAGATGAAAGCTGTAAAAATTTTTCAAAGTACCATATCTTATTTCAACTTGCAACTAATTCTTCTGTCTGACAAAGAGTACATATAATTTGCTTTTAGTAAACCTTGGAGGTCATCAAGATCTTTTGCTATTTAAAAACAAAAGGTAAAGTGCTGAAGTTAATAAGGAAAAACTTTCTGGCAAACCAGTTTGAATAAAAAAGATATAAAGCAGAAGTAATTTGGAAGGCCAAAAATGTAAAAAAAATTCTGTAAAGCATTTGGTACATTATTAGCTCTAGAGTATCAAACTTTAGTGAAAAGCATATGTCATGATTACAGTTTGCCAAGTGTTCTTTCATCTAGTGCCATGCCTGGCAGAACCCTAATTCTAGAATATTGCTCCTTGCACTAGCACTGACTACATTCTTTTATTAATCATACATGAAATTTAAAAAAAAAGAAAGTATCAGTCTGTTGAAAAAAGTCATTAATTGGTACTGAATTGTCATTTAGGTTCAGAGGGAATAATAGAGCACATTTTATTCTTGTATCTTGGCCACTTAAGATATGTAATATACTACACTGATATTTTTAAAATACATTACAGCTTCCTACTTAATTAAACTACTGTTCAGCTGTAGTCAATGCTTTTATTATTGTTATTTCTTTTGTCCAATAATTTGAGAAATTATCAAAAACTCATAATCACTCATCTAACCTAGTTAACAAACAGAAAAAATGCTTATGCTTACCACCCATGCCTCAAATGAAATCAAAATCACGCTTCTACTTTGAAAAGTAGATGAATGTGTAGCGTTTGGTAGTAATTGATTTTTGATTTTTCGGTGCCTAAACATAGTTAATTAGATCTAAATAAACAATTTTTCTTCTATGCACTTTCCGTCGCAAATAAGTATTTAACGAGTTATAGCGGTAGGTTTAGTTTTGTCATTTATGACGAATGCGCGTGATTAAACAGCTACTCATCTATTTTTGAATTTTTGTTGCTTGAATCACGGTAATAACATCAAAATAACTACTTTTCTTCCATACATTTTTTGCGGCAGATGAGTATTTTACGAGTTAGAGCGGTAGGTTTTATTTTTTGCGCGATTGAGCTGTTAAAGTACGTTTAAGTACTTTGTAATTTATTAATTGCCGGCCCCGCAGAGCCTGAACCACCTTCTAGGATCTTTTAGTTAATTACACAATAGAAATTATCACCAAAAAATAATGAGTTATAGCAGTATGTTAACTTTTGTCTTGGATAGCGATAACGCGCTCGATCATTCGAGAGCGTTGGAAGGGAGCGTCCATTGCAGTGTTGCCATACGACACACTTGATAAATTACTTTCTGCTTCCAACACCAGAGTTGCGGTAAATAATTTACCGCCATAACTTGTAAAATACTCATTTCTGGCGGAAAGTGCATAGAGGAAAACTTGTTCATTTCAATCTAATTAACTATGTTTAGGCGCCGAAAAGTGGAAAATTGATTACTACCAAACGCTACACATTTACCGAAAATTGTAGAGTGGGTAGGGTTTTGCGCAAGTATATATATTTTTTCTTTGTTCGCACAATAATTTTTTCTTCTATAGCAAAAATAAAAAATTTTTATGGAAAAAAATGTGTTCAGAATTCAATTTTACATATCTGTGTGGATTTTTGTTAACCTAGTTGCAAAAGAAATGGGAAAAGGGAAATTTGTAAGATTGGGTAAAATCCAGGGTAGTAGCTACTACTACTAACCCTTGAACAGAACTGATGCAAAATAATAATTATTCCTTAAAAAAAGAAATACTTGCCTGTCTTAAATTGATATATTTATTTTCTCACTTTACTCATAGACTATTTTGTAAAGTAAATACGTTGAGCTTTTTTCTTCAATTTTCATCAGAGGTTGTGAAAAATTGTTCATTTTACCATTATAATCTTTTCAACTTGAGAACTTCAGGTAGTTCAGCTTTAAAATTTACTGATATTTTTTGCTTCTCACATTGTTTTCAATGTATGCCCTATAATGCACATTATTTTGTAAAAATTTTCTTAAATTCTTTTTTCATAATATATTTAATGAGCATCTATTTCTGAATTTTAGAACTATTTGCCATTAGATTGTATTGTATTTTCTTAGATATATTGCATCTCTCAGATATTACTAGACAAAATGCAACAAATGAACAGAAGTGGCGAAGTTCGCCAGTTGTCGGAGGAAGAGTTTGAGCAGCAGCGCCAGAAGTACAGGGAGCTGCTGGAGGAGCTGCAAGAGAAGGCGGACAGCAGTGGAGCTCAGGGGGTCGACCCAGATGTGCTCAGGATGCTCATGCTGCAAGGAAATCAGCTTTTCAATGAAGGTAAGTTTTTACTCAGGAAAAATGATTTTAATGTGGTGACATAGAAGTGCATCAAAAGCTAATTTCTTTCCCTCTAAATGTAGTACAATGTTCACTATATGCATAGTTTTGTTTGTTATAAGTGGCAATGATTTTTGCATCTGCTTATGGGAATAACCTATAATTACAAAATTTTTCTCTCATCGGTATGATGATGAATACTTCATTTCATTCATGTTTTCCTCGAGCATAGTTGAATTCTTATGATTTTTCTTCATCATTTCTACTCAAGTTTTCACTGGGCTACATTTAATTGTTTTCCTCATTTTATTGTTTTATTGTTTACATATATCTTAAATTCTACACATTTCATTCATTCCACTGTAATCTTAAACTATTTAAGAGGTGATGTTCTAGACAAATACTGTATGTTTGATCTCTAGTGCAGCACGAGACAATATGCAATACCAATACTGTGGGTTTGATCTCTAGTGCTGCACGAGACAATATGCAATACCAATACTGTGGGTTTGATCTCTAGTGCAGCACGAGACAATATGCAATACCAATACTGTGGGTTTGATCTCTAGTGCAGCACGAGACAATATGCAATACCAATACTGTGGGTTTGATCTCTAGTACAGCACAAGACAATAAGTAACACTAATACTGTGGGTTTGATCTCTAGTGCAGCACGAGACAATAAGCAATACCAATACTGTGGGTTTGATCTCTAGTACAGCACAAGACAATATGCAATACCAATACTGTGGGTTTGATCTCTAGTGCAGCACAAGACAATACGTAACACTAATACTATGGGTTTGAATTGCAGTGCGGCGGCCGAGAGAGGCTGTGTTGGACGCGCAGTTCATGAAGCAGGTGTCACAACTGGCCGCCCTCAACATGCGCTCCTCGCACGCTTCTCTGCATGAGTTCAAACCTCCAGAATTTGCTGCTAAACTGGTACTTACTTCAAATTTGAAGCGCTGGTCTTCATTTAAAACTTTGACCACAACGTGTTCCACTTGTCACTGCATAGCTATATTATGTGGTGATCTCTGCAGGTGTAGTCAATGTGTTACTTGAAATAAACTTTGTCTTAATTTCTTAGTAGTGTTTTATGTGCCAAAAATCTGGTACATTACCTTTAAACCTGGTTCTGTTTAGTTGTTGTAAATTTTGTCTTCATAATAACTGTTTTTGTATACCTTGAAAGGTTTTTATTTGCTTAGCTTGGGAAATTTCATATACAAGCATTTTGTAACCTGTAAAAAAATTTTTTGTTATTTGTTTATAGTGATTAAATACATGCTTAAATTCTACAATCAACCCTAAAAATTCAGTTTAAATTTCAGTGAATTTTCATTACGAATGTTTAAGAAATTTATAAGTATGAAGGATGTTTTCTTCTCGATTATAATTGAAGCTTTACTTTGGGGTGTGTTTCATTTTATTTTATTTAGATAGACACGCTAATTTAGCCGCTATAGACATCGGCATCTAAGGATTCTTTATTTCCAATCAAGCCTGATACATATCATCCTGTATATTGGTTTTTCAAATGCATTATAACTAACACTAGGACACCATGACGGATTCCCCCGTAAAGCCGTTACCCATTTCCGACATCTGGGTTGAGTGGGGTATTGTGCTTGAGTTTTCCCTTCTACCCAACGGGGAAATCGCCGCACAGCTCCGGGATTCGAATCCTCAACACCTTCACGGTAGGGCGAGGCCTTTAACAACTCTGCCACGGCGAGACACTCTTAAATTACACACAATATGACAGATGGCTACACTACACAATGACTTAATATAATTAGTGGGATTTTGGAATATTTTATAAAATCTGATAGCTTCTCATAAGACTTCACAATGTTCAAATTTCTGAGTACGCTATGGTTTATTTTTTTATAATGTTGAAGATCCTTTGTAAATGATATTTTCTTTGTGTGAAAACTTTGGTGTGCTTTTCAAATGGAGTTATTAGATTTTGTGGTAGTTTGTCAGTTCTCATTCATGTAAAAGTGAATTAGTTGTTTTTACTTGAGCTTGTATTTTTTAAATTAATATTTTTATTAGTGAATTTCTCTTTTAATTTGGTCTATTGGCAAAAGTTTGAATAATTTTTTGTTCTAGGCTGATAACTTCACTCTGTAAATTATTTTACTTTGCAATTCATTTAATTTCTATCAACTCTGTCATGCATCTAAACTTACATGTGTAGACAAGATAGTCATTTGTATACATCTTTCAACATTGTTTGATTTATAAGAGATGGTTAACTGTTGAAATTTTTTTTCAGAAAACTTTTTTGGCTGCTCGTCAGAACAGCAGGATAGACCGGGGCCTCACCGCAGAAGATTGGAAGAAGTAAGCTAAGCTTTTTCACATTTTTTCTAGTGACTGAGTTGAAGAACAAATTTACTGTTTTTTATTTTATAATTAGAGTTTCTATTTGCTTGAGCTTGTCTCCTTAACCTTAAGAAATTTTTAGTGTATAATATTCTATATTTGACTTTGTATTTTATAAATGACAGTGAAAATTTCATCTCCATCTATGAACTTGGAGCTAAATTTTCATTGTAACTGCAGCTGTTGTGAACAGATGTCTATGTTTGTATGAGACTTATCCCCTACTACTAAGCGAGTTTACTGAACTTGAAAACATTTAAGTACTTCACATGCATTCTATGATATCTATTTCTTGTGAGTGATTCATTTTGTTGCATGAGGTGTGCTATATCTGACTGACAAAAAGATTGTCTTGCATTACTGATATAAATAATTTTTTATTCCTTTATGCAAATGGAGAAATTCTTTTTTGGCGACATCAAAAATACAGTGATTGAGTAAATATGAGTGCAAAATGTATTTCCAGGATACCTGTTTATCTTAATATCTTGCTGACTGTGCAAGGGCAGACACTTTAATTTTTAGGGTTGGTAGTATTTTAATTCCTAGAATGCGACATATGGTGAAGTATTTCACCAATTGTGGACTACAATTGTAAAATCCCACGGTGCTGTGCAGGCTGGGCAGCCAGTGCAGCAAGTCGCTGCGCAGGTGCCACGGCGTGGAGCCCCAGCATGTGAGGACTGCCGAGAAAACGCCCAGAGTTCCAGCTGTGCGTCAGGCTAAAGTCAAGGATAAGGAGTCTGCAAGGACAGACCTGAAGAAGGTAACAGGTTCCTATATTTTAAGTTAGTTCTTGTGGAAATGTTTTCAGTTAGTTCCTGTGGAAATGTTTTCAATAACTTTAGTCTCTCATGTTGATTTGATTGTTGCTACAGGCATAGTTTGGAATGCATTTTATGTTAGGTGGTGTGATATACTTTTTAATACAGCTTCCAGACATTTATTGCTTAGCGGACCTGGGATTTATACTCATGTGATCAGTTAAGTCTTTACTTTTTACGAGATCATTAGGACCAAATGAAGTTAGAAGTGGGAAGTGTGAAGTAAAAATTGGTAACAGTGAAATTAAAATGAGGAATTATCAAATTGGAATCCGTAATTGAGAAATTGAAATTGATATCTGTGAAATTGTAGTTGACAGTTGTAAAATTGGAATTGGTAATTGTAGGACGGGAATTGATCAAAGTTGGAATTGAAATTTGTCAGCATGATATAGAATAGGTCAGAATGTTGTTCAAGTTATTAGGAAATAAAATACGCATGAACTCAATGTTCTTGTCACTGATTCGTTTAAGAATTGTTTTCTTTGATTTTGCTTGTTGATATGACTCATCTTTGCTGCTTACAATGAAGTTTCTATTTCTGATTTGATTAATCTATAAGCTTTTGTGCCGAAAAAGAAACAAAGGAAACGGCCCCAGAACAAATTACAAGAAAATAACACAGCGGAAAAACGAACAATTGACACAAGAATGAGGAAAATCTATTCCATTAGCAAAGACTTGAGGCACATTTTGCTGTGCAGCGCACAAGTGGTTGCTCAATAAACAAGAAACTCCAACAAAAACACAGAAATGTCTCAAAAATTATTCTGAAGGAAACTTTCAAAACTAATTGCTTAGCAACGTTGAAAGATTTGTAAAAATTAACAATAAAATATTTCAAGAGAAAACTTCAAATCCATTAGCAGCATAGAAAACTGGCTTGACGTGCAAATGATAAACATTGAAAAATGTGTACCGGGAAATGTATGTACATCATGAACCAGGAACACAGCTAAGTAAATCGTCTCATTTTAATCAAATGTTTGAGAATAGCGCCGAAGGGCAAACTTTAATTTAAATTGATGAAAATATTTTTAAATTATTCTGCAAGCGTTTATCAAGGTCGTTCAAGAATTAAAGTACGTGCTTCGTTATTGATTGAAGCTAGGGGGGTACATATGTAGTTGCAAGTTGCTTTCGACCCTGGTGGAAACGTAACCCGAAACTTATTATTTTTCGTTATTGTTGAGGACAAGCTGAGAAAGCAATTTTCACTGCTTTGATGCCATGAATTCTTCAACAATCATTTTATTCACATCAAGAATAGGTTCATTCAAAGCAAAAATTTCCTGCAGTGGTTCAGAGATTTTGTGCAGCTTGTGAAGAAGAAGGCATTGAGAATCCTACTTCCTTTATTGGCGTTGTTAGAGGATAACTGATCTGGTGTTACCCTCTCAGTTCCCCGTGTGACTAACATAATGGTGCATGTAGTCGTATTCTTTGATTAAAAGTTACTTTGTCTCCCGTACCCCAACAAAGATATTCAAAAAAAGAAAGGATGAAGGCACTGTGAGAGGACGGGGCAATAGATTTTGCCCATCATTAAACTTAGTACCTAGTGAAGGCTAAAGGGGTTCATAGTTGCAAATTGCTGGTGACCTTGGTGGAAACTCAACCATAAATTTATTATTAAACGAAGCTATCTATGTATTTTGGCCACACAGTAAGGAAGTAATTAAACTTCTTTTGGAAAATGATGGGTTACTGTGAGAAAGTTGTTGGCTGATGCAAAGACATGGCTTTGGATAAATGGTAACTTGAATCAGGAGAAGCCAACTGTAAATAATGCCTTGAAAGCAGAGATAGCACAATATAAAAATACGTAAAAAATAAACCATGCTAGTCCGTTTGAATTCCTTAAAATTAAACTTCAATGTAAAGAGAAAACAATCATTTTTGAATGAATTTATGCTAAGTAAAGTAAATTTATTGACAAAAAATGAAACAAAAAACTAGAAATAGACAATGAAATGAGGATGAATGAAATTAAAACTCATAAGAAGTCTTCAAGCAACAAATTTACGTGCACAATGTAAGAAAATTTGTGTTACAAAATGGTCAAAGTCCCTCAAAATGAAGGAAAAAAACTCGATCTTTTAACAAGAAATAAAAAATTAATGTGCCAAGAGAAAACATGCTCAATATAAAGTATAACCTAGCAGCTTAAAGCTACAAAAAAGCATACAAGCAAAGAAGAATTGAAGAATGAAGAAATATTCATCAAATAGACGCTTTGTTATTTGAAATGAAAAAACAGCTGTGCCAAGAAAGACCACCTCATTGGTATTTCAACCTATTCTGTGTTTACGCCGATGCAATGCTTCTGATAACGCTATGGTAAAGGGTCTTGGTCCAGGCTGAGGCCAGGGGAAGAGCTGGCAACATAAATCACTTAAATATGTCTATAACAGGGATATAAAAAATTAGTGTTAACAAAATAACTGTTCTGGCAGCAGCAACTATACTGATGACGATAAGGAACGTTGGGCAGAGATGTGAGAGAGCAGCAGCTCTGCAAGCCTGAGTGCAATAACATGACCGGGAAAGAAACAAGAAAGAAAACCCGTTTATTTCCCATGAAATTTGATGCATGCAATGTATTACAAAACACTGGATTTGAAATATTCTGAATATAAAGGCCAAAAATGATAAACAAAGCATACGAGGTATACAATAACTGTGTCAGGGGATATTGTTTGAGGTATTTGACTGCAAATACTAAGAATACTGCAAAGCATCGCAGTAAGTTCTCTAAATATTCGCGTGGGAGCAAACAGAAATTCTGCAAAAGAAGGGCGGGCAAATGATGATAAAAGATAGCAGAGACATGGTTGTCTACTCAATTTGTTATTTCCTTAGGTGTCATCAGCCCAGGGAGAAGAGATGCAGACAGAAGAAGTGTCGCGCATATACGGCGTCCTCAAGAAACGGTTTCGTGAGAACGGCAACAGGCCGGTCTGCTTCTTCTCGTTTATTGTGAACCCTCACAGCTTCGTGGCCACCATCGAGAACACCTTCCACACGAGCTTCCTCATCAGGGACCAGCACGCCCTCATCACTTCAGGTGGGCGCTTGTTGTGTGTTGTGCGTTCCTCTAATTTGACTACTGGCTTTGTTGTATGAGAATTTCTTAAAATTAAACTTCAAAGTAAAGTAAAAACAATCATTCTCAGGATGAATTTAAGCTAAATGAAGTAAATGTATTGAGAAAAAATGACGCACAGGAGCGACGGAAGGTGTTCTCTTTTGTCGATTATGTGCGCCCTCGTACTTAAGTTAGGAGTAACAAGTCCTGATGGAATTTGACAAAGCATGTCATTGTTCAGGTCCATTCATCAAAGATGCCAAATCTAAGGTCAAGTTATGCCGGGTTTTTGGTTGATGATTTTATTCTCATAAAAACTCCGTTTTCTGTAATCTGGGCACTCTTTTTCGTTGCAAATAAATTCAAATTTTTACCTCACTCGCTGATAGAACAGTAGGTTTAGTTATACGTTTAGCTGGATAATAAGTGTGTAATCCTGGAATGAATATTGCTTTGCTAGCACTGCTAATTGTTTACTTCAGCTTCACCTGCTATATGTAACGAAAACAGAATTTTAAAAAAATTAGAGCATTTGTTTGAAGAAAAGGCATTTACTGTATATAGTCCGTTCTCAGCTATTATAATTTAAGTTCTGAGTCGCACATCTCTTGAATATTTTTTCAACTGTAGAATCGAATCTAATAATCTAGAGGAAAGTTACGTGGGCAAAATGCTAATTTTGAATGGAATCCACCACAACACGCAGGCTTTTTTATATTGAAGGGAATGATGCACTTCATTATGGCAAGCCTACCGTTATAAGTAACGAAATACCTTCCGTTACACGGCATTGTTATTTACTTACTGGTGCTGCTTCTAACTATCTTCAAGACTTGTTGTAAAGTGCATTCTGTCTTCTTTAGTTTACTGCACATGTGTTCTTGTTGTTCACTCCTGTACGTCCTATAATTGTGTTCTCTTTCATCACTCCTGTGTGTCTTATAATTGTGTTCTCTTTCATCACTCCTGTGTGTCTTATAATTGTGTTCTTATTCTTCACTCAAAGGCTTACTTTAACTCTGTTATTATTTATTCTTCACCCTTAGGCATACTTTAACTATGTTATTATTTAATCTTACTCTTACGGGTTCTGTGATTGAATATGCATCTCCACCTTTACAAGAGTCAATAAGTGCGCTCTGAAGTAATAATTTTGGCTGTATTTCCAGATGCAAATGGCCTGCAGCTCATAGCTCCGGACAAACCAACACCTGGCCAGACCAGCACCTCCTCCTTCTCCAAGCAAACCGAAGTTAGCTTTGACGTGAACACGTTCGAGGAATGTGTGAGGGTCTTCAATATCACTGAGCCCATGATCCCTCCCAGAGACTCCAGCAACGGGTCCTAGCTGCCCTTCATTGCGACTCTTCGTTGTTGATGGTAGACCAATGAGCTCCTGTGTTGATGTTCGCGTCTCTGCCTGAGCTAAACTGTGCTGGCACAAAACTTGCTCTGTCTAATTCGTGGCATCCAAGGCTTGTAAAAAGTTTTTGCAGTGAAAAAAGGTTTGCTTTTTCCTGCTTAACGGTGTTTTTGCTCAGGAAAAATGTTTGTAAGAACTGTCGTGAAGTTTTGTGCAGCATTACTCTAGTGGTGTTCATTCTAAATTTGTAAGTCTTTATTTCTTTGACCGAATTTTTTTCACCATTCAAGTATTGTTTTATATTCCCTAATCAGTATTGGGTAAATTTTGAACCGCGTCACGAGAATAAACGAAGTTAGTGTTTCCAGTTGAGTGATCATTTTGTATGAGGAGTGCAACCTTGTTGTGCTTTTACTTTGGGAATATTCCATCTGAGCAGAAGGAAAAGATAGAACAAAAGAATAATACTAGGGAATCAATCCTCTAGTAATCATTTCATCAATCCTCATTTTTCACGAACCTCCTCTTTCATAATTCACTGTTGTTCTTAACTAGAAGCAAGAATCGAATTAGTTGAATAATAAGCGTTACTTTTACGTGTGTAGGTTGAAGTTCCCAATAGATGATGTCGCACACCTCGAGGAAATTACCATTACTGCGCTACAGTGCCGCCTGCCGACGGCGGCTTCTTATTGCCTTACCTTGAATGTCGTAAATTCTAATGCAAAGAAGCAACTTGTTTCTGGCTCGGCAGTATTGGTTGTAGGAGCTTATGGAATAGGGTTCTTAGCTTAGCGAGCTTTTATGTTTTGCAGTTTATTGGGGTCATCACGGATGAAAATACGGGAGGTCAATGCACTTTTCACCCTTAGTCCCTAATGAACCGTCTTAAGGGAAACGAGAAATTACGGTGGCAGTCTGTAGTTTTTTTTCCCCTATCTTCACTACACCATTTACATGTGTGCGGTGATATTTATGTGCAGGAATATGATACAGAACCGTCTATCTTCGTTTTTTATATTTTCCATGTGAAATGAATAATTATTTGACCTGTGTTGCTTAGGTAAAAAGGTAAAAGTTATTTCAGTGGGAGCAAAATTTTAGAAGTGTCAGTCATTGGTGATGCGGAGAATGGCGTGCTGCTGCGGTTGATTGGATTCTCAACTGGTCTGTGTAAATAGAACCTAAACTTATGTCAAGTTCACGTTAGAGTTAAGAATATAATTAATTATCTGTGATAACTACAAATCTACATTATATTTACTTGTTTACATTAATGGTAACGATCCACTGAAATATTCACAAGCGCTGTTCATTAGACATGTATTGAAATGTGTCTTCATAGTCGAGGAAGTTGTCAGGCTAGTAAAAATGCTGACATTTCTCAGTTTTTGACTCATATCTTCCGCTACCTACGTACGTACGCGCCACTTACGTCTCAATTCTGCACTACGTTTACCTGAATCCCGCTCTACTTGAGCATCACTGTCTCTCACATATATGTTTTTGAAGCCTTGATCTTTATATCTGTTCTTCTCACGAAAGAGTTAAGCGTTTGTGGAGAGAGGAATTTTTTTTGACTGCCGTGGCTCTGTAAAATATATTTTTATTTTCCCTCACCAAGTTTTTCAAACCTGATTATATTGTACACGTGTGACTTATGCTGTGTTTTCACAAGTTGTATGAAAGCCTGCTGAGAAAATGTGCTCGATGGGATTGTACATCTTCGTATCTCAGCGACATAGCGCTCCTTTAGAACATTAGCACTGCTTTCTTAGTGATGCATCGATTAGGGCCATTTTCTACTCCAGCATTTGGACTGCGACGTGAGTGACTGCGGGTCAGTAAGGGGATTGTCATTATGCTGCTCACCGACTAGTAGTGATGAACTCAATTTTCATAAATACTTGATCAAAATTGAAGGAACGCAGTGTTCATTTAGTGTTTGCTATTTCCTAAATTAGTGACTAAAATTGGCTATGATTTAAATCAAACGTTGAACTTCAGTTTGGCCCGCCCACTGCAGTTAGTGTTATGGACCGAGGGCTCTTAAAAGGAAGCTTTCGTTTCTCTCAGTGTAAAACAAAACTCATCATTCTGAAATGCTTTGCACTCAATTTATTTATAACCATACATTAACCCTTCAACGTAAATATTTTTGTACTTACAAAATCCTTTATTACAACCACCATCATTAAACTGGCACCGGTATCATGTAGTCACCGATATCAGAATGAGGAACTGCCACTCGGCGGTGAACTTCATAGAAAACATTAGGGAACAAATTTAGCAAGAAATACAATGTTATTTTTGAAAGAGCAACGTATAGTCCTGCAGGGCGTTAAAGGAATTATGTAAATGTCTGAAATGCTGCGTGCGCCCAGGTGATGTATTGCTTGTGGGCACACAATTGTCTACTAAACGTCTAACAGAAAATCTCTACTAGTAAACACGATTGTCTACTAAATGTCTACTATCAAACACGATTGTCTACTAAATGTCTACTATCAAACACGATTGTCTACTAAATGTCTACTATCAAACACAATTGTCTACTAAATGTTTACCAGCATACACGATTGTCTACTAAATTTTTCCCAACAAGCACGATTGTCTGCTAAATATCTACCAGCAAACACGAATGTTAACTAAATGACCGTCTAGTGTGTCCTGTTGAGCTGAGAACTGCCATCTGCCACACTAATTTATTCTCATTCAAGTTTTAACAATTTGGGAAACAATGAGGGTGTCTCGTTCCTAAACTAAAACATATCTCTGACTGCGTGCGATGTCTATGAAGGCAGCCCCATTTCCTGTACAGATCGGCGTGCGTGTGTGTCTGCGTTCCGAATTTCGACGCGTTAGTTGCAGTCGTGAACCGCGAGGGGCAGGAGCTACTTTGGCTCCTGTTGGGGACGTGGTGACAGCTCCCCCGGTCCCTCCTGTCTCACTGAATAAAGCAATTATTGTGTTGTGTGATAATTCCCGGACTGTACATCGGTTAGCACATAAAATAAAGCAATTATTGTGTTGTGTGATAATTCCGGAACTGCACCTCTGTTAGCGCACAAAATAAAGCAATTATTGTGTTGTGTGATAATGCCGGAACTGCACCTCTGTTAGCGCACAAAATAAAGCAATTATTGCGTTGTGTGATAATTCCAGAACTTCACCTCTGTTAGCGCACAAAATTAAGCAATAATAGCGTTCCGTGGTAATTTAGGGACTTCACCTCTGTTATCGGTATTCTTTTGAATATTATCTCCCATTTGCTAATTCTATAATATTAGGGTTGTTGCTCTTTTTCTTTATTTTCATTAGGCTGAAATGAATACCAGCAGAAAATATTTCATAATTTATCCTGGTATACGTCATCTTTGTCGCTGTGCGCGACCGAAATGTCAAGAGTTACAGAATTAGAAAAAAAACTTCTCTAGCACCAGTGAGTTAGATGTTGTGATGTTGAAGTGGTTTTAGTTGGTCGCATTGTGTTAATTATACACGTTGTAATAAGTAGAATGTTTTTCCATGACTGAGCATTTACCTCCTCAGGAGGATATAACTATTGTATCAATGGGAATCAGCGCTCCGAGGTGGGAAGATGCGAGATCCCGAGCTGAAGGTTAGGTAGGCCTTTCGTTGAAATAGAGTAGATTTTTTGTTTGGCTACGGACCATCTTTTTTTTATATGCTGCTGCCCTGTTTTTCAGCATCTCTTACTTTCTTCTGCAACTTTTATCTTGTTTAAAAAACTTCTTTCCCAACTTATTGTTTCTATGCACCTTGTGCATAGATTCTGCATTCCCTTAACTCCTTACTAAATGGGTCCTTCCTCTGGAGCACCATCTTTGTGGCTGGGGAGGCTTAAACTACCTTTATCTTATCTAAAGCCTTCCTCTTACCTCTCTGGGATATTTTGGTTAGGGAGATTTAAACTAACTCATTTAATATAGAGTTGAGGGAACGGGGAATCCATGCCCAAAGTGTATCCCACTCAAGATCCCCTGCGCAAAGAAACAGTCAGTGACGAAATAAGTTTATGAAACAGAATAAAAGGTGAAGAAGTTAGTTATGGATGCTGAAACCAAGGAAATTTAAACTAACTCTCGACACCTGACCTCTAACTGTCAGGTGTCACGAAGGATTTCGGTCCACGAAAAAGAGTACATCAACTTCTATCTGTTCTGGCTGTTGTTTCCTTTTTTTACACTTCTAACATTGTCTACTTATTGCTCCATGTTTCGGACTGTAGTAACCAGGACATAAGAATAGGTTTAATCTGTTGCCACTTCAACTTAATGCTTCATGAATTCTGTGTAATGGTCTTTTTTTGCTCGAACCCATAGCCAGTACTGGAGACTGTATTTCCCCTTACATTTTTTATACTGCCTTGAGCCTGTCGGATTCAGGGAAACAACGCCCCACAATATCCCGGGACCAATAATGCTTGTTATGAACTTAGCTGCCTTGTGTGCGTCAAAATGAGCGACACAACACCCAGCAGCGTCAGCATCAATGCGCCCATCACCGAGTCTTCAGGTATGGTGTGGAGTAACTTTAAATACTTTCATAAGACTTTAAACGCACAACTAACGGAACCCATACGCCCGGTATTGAAAAATTCTTCATAAGACTTTAAACGCCCAAAAACAACGGAACCCATCCACACGGTATTGAACCCGATACAGTTGAGCACACCCAGAAACTTCCCTCGTGTTGCACCAGGTGCTGGGAGCGGCAGCGTGTCTGTGGGGGAGAGCTGCGAGGCGTCAGTGCCCACCGACCTCACCGTCACCAGCGATGGGGCAGTGGACCAGCACCGCGTCTACAGGAGGTGTGTGGCGGGCAGTTGTAGCCATGGTAGAAGTGACGAGGTAGGGTCAAACCAGTCGTTTTTTTGTTGACCTTTTGGCAATGGCAGTGAACCAATAGCAGCGCTCATATTGCATCTGGCAACACTGCTAGCCCCACTATTGGTCGAACGACATGTCGCAATGGTGACGTCATAAAGTTTGCTTGAAATAAAGCCGTTCTATTGGCTAGCCGGAGAAGAGGAGGTGTATTTTTCCCCATAGAAATGACCCTACCTTGTTTCCTCTACCGTGGTTATAGCCTAATGAATCACATGACTATTCATGGTAGACTAGGGTAGAAGGCCCATCAAAAAAGACGGAATTTTAGATTTTCCTTGAATAAATTTTCCAGATGTGGGTGACAAACAATCACATCCATCCTTATAGTACTCGTGTGCACTGGAAGCGTTTTTATGAGCGTAACAGAGAGACAGAAGAAGTGGATACCAAACAAAAATATACATTAAAAAACACACCATGGGTATTATTAGGTAAGGTGAGGATTCATCATCATTTCTAAGGGCGCTAGTTGCTCTTTTGCTGCATTCTCTGCTCTGCTCGAAATGCACGCGTTTGATGCTGACGCTTGAACGGAAATCCTGGGAATTTTGGAATTTAGAATTGAAGCTTTATGTAACTTGGCGCCACATGTGTAGAGATTTGTGTTATGGGGTTAATGTGTTTGAAATGATTTACTACGTATTATTTGAATTGCTGTGTGGTAATGAACTTGTGTGAGTGATCATATGTACCTCCTTTTGCTAAAATTACTTTAAAAATATATGTTGATAACACTTTCAATTGACGGTGACGCATTTGATGTTGACACTTGCAATTGATGGTGACACACGCTGCTGACGGTGTGCTGTGCAGGGCGCCCGGAGGAGGAGATCGAGCAGAGCTTCTGCGCAACATCGAGGTCTTGAAGCTGCAAGTGAGTTCCCGTGGGAAGATGTGAGGTCCCGAGCTGAGAGTTAGGTAAACCTTCTTTTTGTGTAAACCGAATTGATCTTTTGTTGTGTCAAAGATCATTTTTTTCCGGTTCACTGCTGTCTTGGTTTCAGCTTCTATTACTAACTTCACCTTTTATTTTGTTTTATGAACTTATTTCGTCACTGACTGTTTCTTTGCGCAGGGGATCTTGTGTGGGATACACTTTGAGCATGGATCCCCCGTTCCCTCAACTCCATATTAAATGGTTCCCTCAACTCCATATTCTTCCTCTTTTTTGAACACCTTTGTTGCGGTTAAAGAGGCTGAAACTAATGTCTTACCTATGTCGCTAGTGAGTGCAGTCTTGCTGCTCTCTACAGTCCACACTTCAGTTACCTCATTTGTAAATAACATAGGTTTTTGTTTTGTTACGGACCATCTTTTTTCGGTTCACTGCTGTCCTGTTTTTTCAGCACCTACTACATTTTTCTTCAACTTTGATCTTGTTTCATGAATTTCTTTCTCATCTTACTGTTTCTATGCCCTTTCTGCATAGATTCCACGTTCCCTTAACTCCATACTAAATGATGCCTTCTTCCTTCCTCTCTTTGGATCGCCTTTGTTGCGGATAGGGAGGCTTAAACTGACTAATAATCTAATCTACAGCAGAACCACAAAGCAGTCGTAATTCGCAGTGGCATGGAGACCTGCAAGGTGACTGACACATCTCATCTGGCCAGGTGAGTGCCCGCAACGAGCAGCTGGCGAGCGCGGCGGTGCAGCAGCAGGCGGCGGTGGCGCGTGTGTGCGAGCAGAAAGATGCCGTCATCGCCTCCGCTCTCGCTGACGTGAGACGGTCAGTGGAACTCGGTGTGCAGGGTCAGAGTTGGGTGGCCACGTGGGAGACGTGAGCAGCTGAATTGGTCTCATGGCTTGCGTGGAGTTGGAAGTGTAACCCTCCTTTCCTTCTTGTTTCAAGACTTGTTTTGTAACTGCTCGGAACTGATACGTAGTGTGAACATTTGTTTTTTGATCTTACTTAATATTTTTTCATATATCTGAAATTAATTATCATAGCTGTTCTTAACTGGTATTTTGATAACAAGGCGACAAAAATGCCCTTAGATTTTTTATTTTTTCCTCGTTATAACTATACCTCTTGCGTACGATGCCATCGATTATTAATTTTAAAGTGTTCTAAGCTTTTGGCACAGTTTTTGATGTGTTTTAACCATATTTTTATCAGTAATTGTGAGAGAGCATAGATTGTTTGTTCACGGATTTGAATTGTAAGATACAGCTGAATCTGATACACTTGTACGACTTTTTATTTTCCATGTTGGTATATTTAATGAAAATTTCCTGCAAGTCAGGACTCTGTTGCAACAAATGTGATCTAGCAAACTCTTGTTATACCTATTTTGTCCTTAGATAGGGATCCCTAAATGAGCCTATACGTACTATGATTGTTTCACCAGAAATCTTCACATCAACAGAATAAATTATCTATGCATTTTATAGAACTTAATATCAAAAATTCCCGGATGTGTCAACAAAGAAAATGGACAGGTGTCACTGCAAAAAGCTGCGTTTAAAAAAACAGAGCACGTTGCAGGTTTACTAAGTTGTTCATTAAACTCATTGTACTCCTAGAACGGAGATGTGATCCAGCACTTCCTCCCTTCTACGCAGCGCTATGTTTATCATATTACTAGTGATCTCGGCACACCAAAAAGTGACGGCGTTTGATAATATTCGATAAACACGGAAATTATTCAATTAGGTCAGTAGTTCCATAAAACATCGTTGCAATTTTATTACTTATTTGAACGACTGAAAAAAAGCTATGAGCATGCCTGTAGAACAAGTTCTACTATATCTCAAAATTTCCTATAAAATAATAATACATTGAACATTGACACCAAACAAATATTATATTCAGATCTTACTCGGAATTTAAATATCTTGTAGCCCATCGTGAGGTGATAAAACCTGTATCCCAGATACGCGCATCAAAGAAGTAACCGTACTTGCAGACAACATATTCTGTGTTTCCAGACCAGCGAATTCGTATAATTACGTACAATTTTATTAAATCGTGGAACTGTATCTTTACAGTGGCCTCAAAAACAAAGTTTACCCCTGTACCGCGATTTGCATAATTCGCCGGTAACTTTGTTTTCGCATTCCCCGCCATATGGGAAGAGGGTGGTGTGACGTGCGTTGCTCCACCACCGCACCAGACACAAATCCCCGCTGTACAGTCTGTAAAAACGTAAAATACCATTACTCGGATATTCTTTCGAGCATCACCAAGTCTTTCTTTCCTTTTCCTCAATTGCTCTTTCGGAACTGCACTCTCCATATGCAATGACTCATGTTTAAAAATGCAGTCCAGACAGACAGTTTAACGTTTACAGATATAGTCGTCATAGATCTAATATAACTTTTTGAAACATATCGCTTTGCACACAAATTCGAAGAAGTTCTACGTTCCTTTTAGAATGACATCCGTTTAGTGACCATTGTTTCTTATATATGACAACCAGTCTTCTCTAAGTGGGCAATTTAAAGAAAGAAGTATGAATGTCATATTTAAATTTATTACTGACGTTATTTTCAGACTTCCTTCCTCATTGTGTTGTCTAATGTTCGTAACTATGGGTTTTATTAGCCAAAACATCTTAGGGTAAACTTTGTTTTTGCGGCCACTGTGTGTTAGTACATGGTAGATATTATTTTAGATTAAGGCAGACGCGTATGTTAAGTGGAACACGCTGTGTCCCGCAGCCTGCAAGAAGAGCTGGGGGCCCGAGAGCGCGACACAAGCGAGGTGAGGGAGCGGGCAGCGCGGGAGCTGGCCACCCTCACCGGCAGGTGTGCTCAGCTCCAGGCTAGCATGCACAGGTGAGGTAGTGTTCTGCTTCTGGTCAGGGGCTGAGGTGGTATTCTTCTGGTCATTGGCTGCCAGGCGGGTCTGGGTCACTTTAATAGGACAAGAAGCGGTTTTTGTTTCAGTTGGCCCGGGTACTGCTTATGAAATTGGCTAAGATGCTGTTCTTGTTCTCATTTGCTGTAGGGCTGGTGTTGCAATTGACTCAGCAACATTTCTTGTTGGGATTGGCTGTTCTTGTTGTGGGTGGCTGCGAGGTTGTCCTTGTAATGGACAGCCAAGGGGCATTGGCCAAAATGCTGTTTTCCGTATTACTAACTTAGGAGCTGTTCTTGTTCTATTTGGCTAATAGACTCTTGTTCTTTTAACTGGATTAGGAGCTGTTGTTATTGGCCAAGGTGTTGTTATTGGTCAAGGTGGTGTTGGTGGTGGTGTTATTGGTGGTGTTGTTATTGGTCAAGGAGCTGTTGTTGGTGTTTTTTTTTGGTCAAGGGCTTTTCTTGTTTTAACCAACCGAGGGATTTCTCATGTTATAAGTGACCAACGGACTGCTCTTGTTGTTCTGTAAATTAAAGAATACTTTGTAGAATTGAAATAGTGTCCTCTACAAGTGTTCATGCCAGTGTTCTTAATAAAATTTCTAATTTAATTTACTATGGATACCGTATTGAACTGTAGCTTCATGTTTCATGTTATCTTAAGGTCGCAATTTATGACATTTTTAGCAATTATTTTTTATTTTACCATGTGTGGCGCCATGTCACGCATTTGTGCCTCGTTCTGCACGTCTTTAACGTTCTTTTATGCAGCACGTAAATTGATATGAAACTAAAATCTGTGTTGTACGCTCTCGTAGCTGTTTTACCTCACTTGTTTCTGCATACCAATTCTATGCGCTATTTTCTCCATGTTGGAATCCAACTCTTTGAGTGCAATCAGTTAAATTAGAAAAGCTTCTCTTCAGCACATCTCATTATCAATATTTTCGAACAGAAAGTATTTATTTCCACTTGGTCTGAAATTGATGATCTTTTAGCCCTCAGTAAGATACACAGAACGTATCTATGGGAGTTAACGCACTTAGAGGGAAGATGTGAGGTCCCAAGCTGAAGCTCAGTTATGCCTTTCCCATGTTAAAGTTGAAATCGAATGTTTTTTTTTTGTTATGGAACGGACTATCCTTTTTCGCTTCGGTCTTGTAACGAACCATCCTGTTCGTTATTCTTTATATTCTCAATGTTACCCTCATCTTTCCTTTCTGGGAACACCTTTATTATAATGAGAGCCTCTTAAACTTTCTTCTCACCTAACCAGTGGAGAATTTAGCATTTCTTTCTAATAAAAATACCAAGAAAGAGATTCTTGCATTTTTCTCCAATATAAAATACCATGAAAGAGATAATAGCGTTTTTATCCTATCTAAAATACTAAAAAACAGATACTCTTTTTTCTCAGATATAAAATGCCAATAGAAAATTTAGCGTTATTCTCTAACATGACGCACTAAAAAAGATCCGTGCTGCAGGCTGGGTGCTCTGGAGAGAGAAGCGCGAGCGTCGCTGCTGCAGCTGCACCTGCAGCAGCACGAGTACGAGGAGCTGGCAGCGCTGCCGGAGCATCAGCTCTCCCTCGCGCAGTACGCCTCGGTGAGCGTCTCTGCTACCGGCGGGGCCGTGCTGCCTTCTTGGCAGCGTGATGACTTTTGCGAAAGGGGCTTAGTGACCGCCGTGTAAAGAATGGGTAACAGGTGCGGCGTAGAAAGAAAGAAAGGAATAGCGACAGCTGCATAGGGTGTTGGTAGCAGGGACGGCGTAGGGTGGCAGGTACGGCGTAGGGTGGCAAGTACGTCGTAGGGTGGCAGGTACGGCGTAGGGTGGCAGGTATGTCGTAGGGTGGCAGATACAGCGCAGGGTGGCAGGTNTAGGGTGGCAGGTACGTCGTAGGGTGGCAGGTATGTCGTAGGGTGGCAGATACAGCGCAGGGTGGCAGGTACGGCGTAAGGTAGCAGGTACGGCACAAGGTGTGGGTAGCAGGTATGACATAAGACTTGCAATTCTACAACAGTTACACACCGTCCGCTAAGACACCCGAGTTGCGTGCGATACAGGCAACCATCAAACACAAACTGTTACGAGTAGCATGCAACTCTGAGGTGGTGATGAGAGTTGTTGCGTTGCTGTGCAGATGCGCGTGCACGAGCAGCTGCAGCCGCTGCGTGCCAGCGTAGCAGAGCTGCAGAGCACGCGTTCACGTCTGCAGCAGGAGCTACAGAGCACGGAGCAGCAGCTGCAGACGGCTGAAACAGCTGCTGCTACTCTGCGTCGCCAGGTGCGTGCGGTGTGGCTGAGATTTAAACGATTTAAACAATTTATTTATCAGAGGTGATACAGAGGTAGAATGTTTCTTAGGTCTAGTAGAGATGACGCTCCTGAATGGATGATGTGCGCCCGGTGTTAAATATGAAAATAGTTTTTCATGTTATGGCTGAAATTTATGCTTTGAAATTGTTTACTTGGGGAATTTTTTCGAGTGCGCGCTTTCTATTTGTTTGATGGCTCTAGTTTTGTGAACAGATGACGTTAGAATGGATTCTATCGTTAGAAATAAATTGCATTCGAAAAGAAAACAGATTTGCAGTCATTTTGTAGTGTTCTGGTATACAGGGTAGGTAGAGAGACAAACTGAGCCAACAAGTAAGACACAAAATGTATATTTTTTTATATGAAAATTTGTATAATCAGTTGCGGGATAATAAGACATAACTTTCCTGATTTTGATTTTTGGGTATTTTAGAAATAGCGTTTTGGCTAATGTGAATGAAAATACTACTTCGGAAAGTTAATCGGAACACTGGAATCACTATTTAAATAAGGTTTGTTAGTAAATATATACAAAGATTAGAAAATTTGGGGATCCTAGATTTTAAAATTTGGTGATCCTGTTCATTATTTGCCTTACAAAACAAAGAAAAATTGAAAATTTTGAGGGAGTGATTAAAACTCTTAATATGGTCTCTATTGGCAGATTGAGGGAGACAAGCGAAGGGCGACCTGATCAATGAGAAATCCCTGAATATTGACTGTGATGAATGAATAGTTGAAGAATTGTACTTCCATCATACGATTCCTGGAGCGATAGCACACATCTGCATATACACAGCAACTCTCGAGGCATTTGACCTGGCTTATCCCTTGAAGGATTACTGTCAAGTGTCCTTCCATATATCTTTCGTGCCCACTTCGCTTCTTTCAGTTTTGAGACCTTCTTCGCATTCTATTCTTTGTTTTTTCTTCTTCTTCCTTCCTAACTTGTTGCTTCTATGCGCAATGGGTGTGGGAACACCCTTTTTGCATAGATTCAACATTTTCCTTTGTTCATACCTAGATGCTTTGTTCTCTTTGCTCAGTGATAACATCTTTGCAATGGAAAGGAAACTTTAAACCAACTACTATACAACTTCATCGTCCCTCACATTGCTCGAGTGATGACGCCTCCCACTTCTTGGGTGTCGTCATTTATTTCTAAGTCCAGTTGTGATTCTTTTCCTTCATATCGTGTACGTAATCTTAATTTTATACATTCTGTCCATGGGTTCTCATATCTTGGGTATTCAGACAGTGAAACTCAGCAGGTTCGCGTATACGTGTTATTTTGTCATCCTCATGCTTCACAGTGCCGAATTTAACGTTTTATTTGTGTGCAGGCTAGGGAAAGTGCAAGCGACATCGCCGATTTGAAGACACAAATTTCCAGGCTGAGGGATCAAACCAACCATGAGGATTTCCGCGTGCAAAACTATGACCGCGTGAAGTACGAGCGTGATAATTTTCAGGAAGATCTAATAGACCTGAAAAAGAAATACGAATCTGTTGTCCTAGAGTTAGAGAGCCTCAAGAAAGATCATTTCATGTTGACGGAAAAGTTTGACTCAACCAAAATCCAGAATCGAAGACTCGAGAACGAATGTGCGTCAGCTAAGCAAGAGCTGAACGACTTGCAGCGTAGAAGTGCTAAAGCGTCCAGTGACTACGACTCTGCCAGTGCCAATCTCAGAGCAGAGCGAGCAAAAAACAATGATTTGCATGAAAAATGCGTGTCTCTTAATGCTGAAGTATCTCATTTGAAGGTGGACTTGCAAGACGCAGTGCGGGAGTGTTGCCAGATGAAAGAGAGAATCCAAGAAACTGATCGTGTGAGATGTGAGGTGGAGCGTCGTCTTGAGGACGTTACTGCGAGATGCCAGTCTCTGTCCACCGAGCTGGAGAAGTGTAACCTCAAGTGTGGCAGGAGCAGGGAGCAGTATGAAATGGAGATAACCGAGTTACGAACTGAAATACTGAACGCTACAAGGCTTGAGAAAAAAGCTTCTGAACAGTGCTCATCCCAGTTGAGTGAAATTTTGAGACTGAAGTCTGAGCTAGCCCGAGTAAAGCTAGAGCGGGACAGGCATGAGGAATCTCTTGAGAGAGACTTTAAAAAAGTAACTTCTTCTTTGCAAGCCTACAAAGACTTGGAGAGGGAGTATGAAGAGAGCTTGCAAGCTCTCGATTCGTCTGCAGGCAACGGCGTGAAGCTATTCCCTGGCCAGTACTTGAAGGGCAACAAAATCATTGAGCAGACAGTGAAACTCAGCAGCCAAGTTCTCAAGCTGGAGCGGGAAAACACTGAGGCCAAAACTGTCATCCAACAGCTGACTGAGTCGTTAGAAAAACTGAGCAGCTCGCTGTACTCGTTCAAGTGTGCCGTGAGCAACATGGGAGAACCAGAACGGTCGCTGCATGAGAAAATAATCTCCCAAGAAGACCAAATAAGCTCCCTGCACACCGCCCTGCAGGCTACGCAGTCGCAGCTGAACAGAAACGTGGGGCTCAACAAGAAGCTTAAGATGCTAGTCGAGAGTCTGGAAGCCTGTGCTCCGCACTCAGAGGAGCTCAAGAAGATGAAAAGCGACGTCACTGCCATGAAAGATATAATTATTAAGTCCTTGAACCTCGATGGTTCTCCTCGACGATCTAGAAATGTTTTACCGTCTGCCATATCGATTTCGAAAAATATACGCCGCAATTGAAATGATTAATGATCATATGATCTCAAAATTGCTGTCGGTCCACCAATAAGCCACTGATAAAATTGAAGAGAAAAACTGCACGCGAACGTAAGGAAATGACGTTGAACTAAAGTGTATTGAATATTTTAGTCTATTCTTAAGTACCTTGGACGTTTTTAGGGGTTTTCTTAAACTTAGTAATAGCAAGGCAGTGCCTAAAACAAATCGAATTTGCTCACTGTGTGCCTGTACAATTAAGTTAATTTTATACGTCTTTTATTCACACACATAGCGTGTACATTAGTCTAGTCTGTTGTCCGTCCTATAATTTATTCCACGTGATCTCCTGTTCGGTTGTCCACCACTCAAGTAGCACTCTGATCTTTAGTATCTGTGTGATTGTCTATAGATCTGTGAACTTGCGTGTATGCTTAATTTTTTAAATTATACATAGATTGCATCTGTGTTTAACTTTCTCCCTATCGTGAGAAGATTGATACTAAAGCTCCGTGCCTCTCAGTTGATTTGTAAATTCCGTCTTCCCCAGACTAATGAGGTAATAGTTCAGTTTTGACTTCGTGATATTTTTAGCAGAAAAATTCGCGGGTCGCAATGTTCTCTATGGAAAAATTTACGTTTTTCCTTCCCGCCTGAACAACAAGTGATCCCGTTAAAGTTTGAGGATGTGTTCAGCACTTTACGAATTCCATTCATTACAAATCTTCTATTTTCTGTTGTGTAGAGGTAATGCACCAGTAACTACTTCAGCTTCAACTATGACGGATACAAATCAAGTAATATGCTCATCAACTTACATAGGTTGACCCTATCTAATATAAACTAATTTGTACACGTTTCCCTAAGCATAGTTCAAGAAAATGCTTTAGCTAAGTGCTTGAGTTATTTCAAAATATTTCGCAACTTTTGTTAGTTACATTAGCTCAGCAAATGCTCACGCTTTTCCTGCAGGAGAAATTTGAGTATTTGGGCCGAAAAACTTAATGTTACGTAAAATTTGTCGATTATTAAAGAAATTCAATATATCTATTAGCACTGCGCTCTTACAACCTGTCAGATTCGGATTTGTTTTGGTGAAATATTTGTGCATAAATTTCTATGCAAATGAAGAGACCTATCAGTGCATCACATGTACTATAAACAACGACCTTCCACAAAAAGTTAGCAGATACTCGTAAACTATGCTAATTTATTCAGATTTTGAATGTGTTAATTACCCATGTAGCATAAATACCTGAAACTAAGCACTGTCGTATTGCGTAACTCAAAGATTGTAGCATATTTATCCATAACGTAAATAATTATCGGAAGGCTCAGTTGTATTAAAAATTGAGATACCACATGCAAACGTACACAGAGAGGTGTAATTCATCGATCCTTTGTCCTAATTATGCCTAACACTAAGAATCTTTAGATACTTTACTAGGGTCACCTGTACAGTTTTGTCACGCGATAATAATCGTCTAAAGGCTGAATATTTCATTTTGCTTTCAAGCGTACTTTCAACACGTTCAAGAACAGTTAAGAGTTAGTGTTTTTGACCTAGATGAAGCATTAAAATCATGTCAAACGAGACGCATAGCTTTTCAGTCTTCTTCCTGGTACTCAGTCACTTACAGGTAACCATTAAGCATAGATGAGCACCAATTATTTACTTGGGGCGAACACTGGGATAAAAACACCTAGTTGTCAAAATTATTTGGTAGGATTAACAATATTTTAATTATTCTTTTTTCAAACCCATAGAGCATCTATTGTATGATAGAATATACGACTTGTTTTAAACTCGTTCGTAACTAGATTCTTCATGATCGGTAGGACCAGGCTGAAACGACGCAATAATCTGCATAGTGCTAACATGACCAAAGAAATTCAACACTTTAAGGCAAGATTTTGGCTGTTTCATCAATCGTAATTTCTTGTATGTAAGAATTTATTGGACATTCCTAGAACTGTGCAAGATTCAGGTGCCAATTAGATAGTTTTTATTTAGCCATACCGGTTGGAAATTGTTGTGTTTTTTAATTATTTACATAGTAAAACAATAATGTATCTCGTAATTTTTATTTGCACATCATTGTACTTCTAATCATTTGATCTTCAGATGAGGGTTGTTGTTCAAACTTAAGTTTTGATATACTGTAATTTTTATCTGAAAGTTTTACCACTCATTATCTTCTAGCTGGGTACGACGTTGATAACGTACTATTTGCTGTACATCTTTTTGTTCCAATGTTTAGTTCATTATCTCAATTTGTAATTTGAAAACAAATAACTATCTCGCTTAGATAAAATTAGAAATATATAACATCAATTTTATGTAATTTCAAATTTATTCTAAATGAGGACTGGCGGTTTACTGTGACGAAGTGATTAAACGACCTTGCGAATATCAAAGAACCAGCCAAGCTCAGAGGTGTCCAAATTTTTCAATGCCATTTCACTTAATATTTTTATCGGTTAAGCATGGTATGTGCATGTAATGCATCTCTAATAAGCATAGCTTGGTCGTTCAATCTATTAGTTTGTGTAGATTTTATAACTAACTGTTGAGGATCATAAGCTTGGAGCATTGAAACTTCAGTAGTATGCCTTTGAATTATTTCAAGGGAAAAGTATGATGCACTCTGAATTAATCTATATTAGCAAGTATTTTACATGTAGGATGAATCCATAATACATTTTTTGTGTGAATATATAAATTTTTTACCTTTTTATGATCATCTTGGCCTTGTAGTTTTATTGACTTTGAATGCTTATTTTTGCATAGTAGGTTGTTGGTTTTGCACTGTGTTGGGGTGCTTCATGTTTGATTGTTTGTTGAACATTATTTATTACAATGTAAACTAACTCTATGTTGAAATATTTTGCCTCACTAATGCCGTGCCTGTCTGATTGATTGATTATTGCAAAAGGCAGGAATTAGCTAAGTAAATTACATTGAACAATGTTACAAGCAAGACAAATTAAGAATATCAAACATAACTAAAACTTTGAGAATATGCCAGACCATATTTTGGAGATATTGATCTTAGCTGCTACAATGAGAGATAAGGATATGAAGAACTCCTGTGCAGTATGCTCTGATTGGGCATATTGTAAAATAGATGAGTTTTATTGAATAGCAAAGATAAAAAATTGAGATTACTTTTTGAAAAATATTTGTAAATTGGATGCATGTAGTTTGTATTCTCAAAGGCAATCTCAATTTGCTAATTAAGTTTTGTAAATATGAAATAGCATCTACAACCTGTCCATTAACATTTATTTTCTATTATGTTGATCATTCATTTCTATTGAATTCTGATACTTTTGAGTCTGTAAATTGGAGTCAAATTTAGAATAGTGACTCACGTTATTACCTTGCTGATTAATTTAATCAAATGCTTTCAAAAAATTGAAGTTTGCTTTCAAAACTTCAGAATAAAATGACCAGAAGTATAGGTTTATTTCCTTTTGTTTTCTAAAAAAAAAATTTTGAGACA